>BRDA01000860.1:10227-35976 GCA_036984385.1 Crenuchus spilurus | reverse complement strand
ACGGAAGGTGCCGTAGTGTTGACACTACGTACTCGTGGACTTTTCCTTCGGACAACACCGACTAACACTGTTACTACTTACCCCTGGCAGTGTCACAATCAGCCACAACAGGCTTCCTTTTCAGGTGCTCATGCATCACAGTTGTGATGCCGTGGAAGGCAAGTTCTGACTTGCAGATATTACATTGCACACGTTTCTCTTTCACTTACTTAAAATGATCTCACTCTTTTGACCTCCGTTGCCGGGTAGCCATGATACCAGAGCCTGTCTGCATAACGTCCTGTGACGTCATCCATGGCCTGCCCCGGTTACCACTACTGCTCATGTGCGTCAAGGACAGAAAGGCAGACGCAGCAGTTTGGAGAGAAAAACAAAGTAAAAAAACAAACAAACAAACACGCATCGACTATTAAAGTAGTCGTTGACTATTTTAATAGTCAACATAATTGTGACTAGTCGACTAATCATGGCAGCCCTAGACTCAACTAGACTTTTCTGCTTGAGCCTGTTTCACACTACAGGATTTTTTAAAAAACAATGCTAAAACTCCCCACACATCATTTATTTTAGATGTTCTTGTCCTTGATCATTGTTAGTCATAAAAGTGCCCACTGCCCTGAACTGAAACACCACACATTTTATGAGTAACTCACCTGACCAATGGCTCCAAGCATCAGATACTTTCTCACAGGTGGGAGTTTCTCGCAAACTAGATGTAAACAAACATGGTGACTGACAGTAAAAACCATTTCAGTGCTAGTTGTGAGCTTCCTGCTCAGAAAAAAGGTGATGAAAAGGATGTGGATGAAACCATAACAGCACACATTACAAACACTTTTGCTGTTGTCACAGCTCCACAAGTCCACCTCACTCATGATTTAGCCACCATACTTTTAACTTCAAACACTGACGTGCTCAGCTCGGCTCTCATTGGTTGACGGTACTTCAGGCATTTTACAACAGAGAATCAGTGTCCACCCCACACTACAGGACACTGAGTCATAAATATCAAACGTTTTATATTTACCATTAACAATCAGGACGCCCCACTTTACTTCAGGAAGATCAGAGGGGTAAAGATTGGATTATTGAGACCCCACACAGCATTACAGGATAATCTGGGAAGATAATTGATTATGATCATCCTGAAACTGGGTGACCTATTACGATTGTCGGGAGGAGCAAATTGGCCTGATTATCCTGTAGTGTGAACCAGGCTTTAGGCAGTCTCTATACTTTTGGGACTCCGTGTTTGTCCACTGCTGAAGCTTTTGTTTAAAGCGGTATATCTGCTAAATGTCAATCCCAAGGATCGCCCAAGGTTTAGTGCTTGAAGTTCTTCAGTTAAGCACTGGAGCTATTAGACTAATGTAGTGGACAATTAATGGAAGCACCATCTAGCATTATAAGTCATCCATCCTCAAACCATGCTGAGATGTTAAGTAATAGGCTTGCTTGTGTGGTTTCTGACACTGTATGAACTGTGGCTTTTAGTAAGAACTTTCAACAAAAGTGTTACTTCTCTTTCTCTCCCGTGTGGCAGTGAGAGGACAGGGCTGCATTGTTAAGACATTCCTCAGGCTACTGGAATGCAGGTATTAATGCATGGTAATTAGACACAGCGAGCGAGGGAGCATGGAGGGAGAGAGGGAGATGGAGTGGTAGAAGGAGAGGCAGATGATGTGGAATGGCAGAGGAGGTGAGGAAAGAAGGGAGTGGTGGAAGAAAGACAGGCGGGCAGAGAGGGAGTTGTTGAGATATGCGCTTTACTCGTAGTGAGTTCTTCACTGTCAGCTCTGTTATGTTAAAGTATTTTTGGCTTGTTTTTGTCCAGTTTCTGAACATTTTCATTAATTTATTAAAGGAATGTGTCAGACAGAGTGTAATTGTGGACCTGCCTACCTGTGGCCCTCCTTGGTTGGGGGGTTTTGGAGGGATAGTGGCGAAGAGGGGGCCAATGCCAAATTACTGTGTCTTAATATTGTCCTAGTATTGTCCCACTAATGAGATGTAGTCAGTCTACCAAGACATGTTCAGAGTCCAGATTTTGCTTCTTTAAGGCAAATGAGGCAGCCGTGGTCTGGTGGTTAGGGATCTGGTCTTGTGACTGGAACTGCTCCCCGGGTGCCATGGATAGGGCTGCGCACCACTTCGGGCACATGTTCACAGCCTAGTGGGTGTGTGTTTCGTTGCACAGATGGGTTCATAGGTCAAATTTCACTGTGTGCAAATCACACTGGACACCATTGACTTCTGAATTCCCTTTTGAGCAAATATTCTTCTCTATTTAGGTGACTATTGAGTTGTAGTGTTTAGCAATGCTAGCCTCCTAGCTCCAGTTCTAAACTAAAGAAGCAAAATATTGAAATGTTGCCTTAAGCTGGGTTTACACTGCATAATAATCAGTAACTGCACTGCAAGTTCTTACGATCAGAGCACTTAGCTGAATTAGTGTCTATGTGATTATATTGTGCTGACAAAGTTCTGGCTGTATAACATTTTGGATGTAAATCTCAAAGTGATTTTGCTCAAAGACTCTTTCTCAGACCACCATTGAGAGGACACCAGTGGGTGAGGTGAACTTTCCAGAACAATACAGTACAGTAGCAACCGTGGTGAAACGTAAACAAGAGAAGTTGGAGTTGTTCTTTAAGATCTCTTTGCAGATTAAGCATTCCATACTCTACCCAACCGTGAACGGCTCTAGACGTTCCTTTTTTACGTCTTGAAGCATGGTTTCTGAGGAATTGCACTGCCACTGTTATGGCAGAGACGTCTTTCTGTATACGCAAGCCCATGTTTGGGTCTTGGGCACTCATTGAAGACATATTTATCTTAAAACCTGACTGTAAAAACAGAGTCTGATAGAATTCTGTCAAGATATTATGGGCGTCATCTGCTGCAGTGTGGCAGGTAAGAGTTTAATAGGACCACTGATATTACACACTGTAAGTCTGGCTGTTTGTGTATACACACAGTGGTCACTATCAAGGACCATGTGAAAGATACCATGTGAAAATGACTAAGGGTTCAGCTAGGGGAGGAATTTGGATTTAACTTACAGTTAAAAATAGGAAGAGGGACTGACTGGGAGGTCCTGCCACAGTGATATAACTGTACCAACTGGTGATGGGAACTGCTACGGGTCAGTGGGTGGGTGTGGGTGTGTTTGTACGAGAGAGCTTGTGAGCTTCAGGGGCAGCAATGGAGGTTTGGGCTGCACACTGTATCGTTTATTAAGTCTTATGGCAATATTGGTCTTTGCCGTGCAAGTAGAAGTGAGCATCTTGAGTGCAGGATGTTTTGGTGGCTGTTATGAATTATTTTGGTAACCATGTCACAATAGTTTTTGAATATATTACAATCACGATTTCAGTGCCACTGTTGCGTCCATATCGTGTAGCCTTATAGGATGGTAGCCTTATGGCGTCTCCATGGCTCACACCCCAAACCCCTTCTTTGCCAGCCAACTATGAGCTTTGCCACTTCTTCTAAATGCCAGGTGGCATCAAGCACCAGCATGCCCTGGCGCCAATACAGCTGTCCTCCCCCTGCCGCACAGAGGGTGGTATGATCCCTGTCAAAGTCAACCCCCCTCACAAAGCCTTCGTTGGCATAGTCATTACTCAGGTGTAGCCAATCACTGAGCCTCATTTTCCTTCTACCCCCCCTACTAGGCCCCTCTCTCCATCTGTTTCCTGTATGTGCCCACCACTCAAGCAGCTCCGGGTTGAAGTTAGCCTCTGAAAACACTGGTCTGGGGCCTGTTTCTTTCCATATTTTTTACCTGCCTGAGCCCTTTTGAGAGGAATAAACAAAAGCTGGCAGTCTGTACAAACACGATAGGAGCAGTTGGGGAACAGTTGGTCAGAAAGTGAGACAGAGGGCTCCTGTCGGTATGACAAGATGACATGATAATGAGGAGTATTAGGGCTCTATCTCTCTGACCTCACAACATTTAAAAAATGACAAAGTCGTTCATTTGAAAATAAATGTTTGAAAATAAAAATACACAAAACGTTTTATGTAGAACACAGAGGCTGATTAATGAAACTGGTGATACATAAACAATATATTCTGTTCATTTTGACAAGTGATGACATGAAAATATTGTCTTTAGTACCGTAAAAGGAAAAGTGTCTTAGGGTGCTTTCACACCTAAAGGTCTGGAGCATGGTCTGAACCAAGGTTTGTGTGTTTGTTATTTTGTATATATTTGGTCTGGTTAGGTTTGTTTTCACACTGCATTTTAGAGAGTGCACCAAAGACTTTTATTATGACACGCCCACGTCCTGTCGTCATCACTTACGTGGTGTCCCTCTTCCTACACTCGACACTTTTGTAGAAGGATGTGCATCACTTATTTTATATACTTTTATGTCGCAGTTTTAGTTTAGGTTGCTCTGTCATCTTCTTTCTCATCCTCTCAGAAAATAAGCTGCACGTTTCAGTATTTTTGTGAGTTTTTAAGCTGACTTTTCACATGTTCATCAGACCAAAATTATACTAAACATGTTGTCTCCTCCTCGCTCCATGTGCTACTACAGCTCATTTCTGCTACTGTTCTCGTTATTTTACTTCTGTTATTGTTGTTGAATGTTGTTGAACGCCTGTGTCAACTTCCTGTATTCGGTCTTAAAGTCCGAACCTTCTAGAAAAGTGTTTTCACACAGCACACAAACCGGACCATGGTTCAGTAGATCCAGACCGCGACCACCTCTTTTGGTCGGACCAAATTTTGTTCCTTTGGTCCGGACCATGGTTTGCGACCCCTTTCACACCTGATATTTTGGTGCGGACCCAACTGAAAAATGTTAAAGTCCGGACCAAACAATGTAGGTGTGAAAGCACCCTTAGCCTATTTCAGATTCAGCTCTTAGTATCAACAATACTAGTCAGTGTGTCCTTGTGCTAATTGTTTACATTGCAGTGTAAGAGTCTAACGACTGACGGTAGATTACAGCACTACTATCTAGAGGTCAGGGCTTTAAAAATCACATGAAATCACTTTCTGCCTCTAATCTGTGAAAGTAAACTCTTAATTACAGATTGATGCTGTGAGTTTGAGAATTGATATAGTATCACAAAGCATAACACATGTGTATCCGTATTTATATATCAATAATGTACAAACAGATAGACATCACCTTTAACACTGAACAAATGTAAACTTGTTTAGCCTTTTTTTAACTGGAAATTTAACAGACCTGGTAGATAGAGACCCACCCAGGAAGCCAACAAGCGTAGCACAGCATTTCAGTGAGGTGCAGCTCACTCAAGCAGAGAAGACGCTGCATTAGTTTGCCTATATTCTATTGTTCGAGCTTCGTTCATGGTCTTATTTGGTCCTATTCATAACTCTAAAATATATTTAAATTTACATAGAATACCGTTTGTCTAAAATTGTATTTATTCATAATGGCCCATTATGCCAATGAGGTTTGCTTCGTAGAAGACTTTAGAAGTTCTGCTTGGTGCTTTTTCTTGGTGGGAACGGTGGGATGAACAGTTGTGCTGAGTTCTGTGAGGAGAGGGAGAGAGAGAGAGAGACAGCTGGACACACTGCTGTCCAGATCAGCTTACACATGCCAGCCTTGCACTCTTCTTTCTACTTTTTCTCGTTCACTTTTTTTTGTCTGTTCACTGTGCTTGTAAGTCTTTCTCTCTCACACAAATACTCGTATTAAAGTCTTTATGGGGCGCCTGCACACAGTGCTAGACCTGAAAGGTTTTGAGTGGAAATGGGTCCCCATAAAGCGAGTAAACCAGAGCGAGCGCACACACACAATCTAGCGTGCTGGATTATCGGTCAGTTGACTCCGGAGAATAGAGCCAAAGCTGGAGCTCAAACACACGCAGCTGACAATGAAACCGTAGCTGCCGTCTGGAGGTGAAAAATGCCCCAGGCAGTGAGTATAAACACACAAACGCACACACAGTCAGACCACAGTTAGACAGAGACATTTTTTAAGTGTGAGACCCCCTGGAGGGGGCCACTCATTCAGGAAGAAAGGAGTGATTTGCTCATGGAAAAACGCTGCAGATGAGTGATGGATATGCACTGAGCAGGGATGATACGACACAATTTCAGAACATCATGATACCTGAAGACATGAAATGTACCAGCATATTTAGTTTATGAACATCAAAGCAGCCATAACACTGAAATCAGTTTGATTATATGACTAATATGCTGTTGGTCCTCCACATGCCATCAACAAAGCTTTGAGCAGAACAGATTTGTCCCACACATTGTTCCCTGATGATGATCAGATTGAGATCTGGGCAATTTGGAGGCCACTTTTTGGTTAGTAGCGCCTCACAAGCCTTTGTGCCTATTGTGGAAGTGTTTCAGACCTGCACGCCTGCAATATGTCATCTGTGAAAGTCAATTGTTTTCTTATACAGTGGAACCTTGACTTACGAGCAAATCAACTTACGAATTTTCCATGATACGAGCCGCCACTCTGTAGTTTTTTGGCTTTATGATGTGAGTTGAGATCTGAGTTACAAGAGAGCGAGCTTCTGCCACCCACCACTAGGTAGCCCAGCAAGCAGTGAGTGAGTGCCAAGATCAGTGCTGAGAAGAACAGGTTGTACGTTGGCTGTGTAACGACACTGGCCTCAGACATTTTCAAACATTTTGAAAAGGATGATGATGATTGTTACACTTATATAGCGCCTTTCTCAAACCCAAGGACGCTTTATAATCAACACACTCCATTTACACACACTCAATCACACACACAGGATGAAGAAACAAAGCTCCTTGGACATTTTATTGAAAGGTCCTGCAAATGAAAGTGAGGAAAGTGTGGTGAAAAAAGCAAACATCAGTGAAGAAGGAGGAGATTAAGTGCAGTGGAAAAAATAAAAAGTAGCAATTAAGTTTACCAATAAATTGTAGCATTATGTGTGTAGCGAGTAAGTTAAGTGATAGAGCACAAAATGAAAAACTCCCTCACATTCCTCCGCCAATCTCCTCCACCTCCGTCAGCATCTTCATCTGATCTTCAAGATAAATACACTTAATAACACCTGTTTATTTTTTTACAATCTCTTTATTATGTATTATTATTTATTAAACATTATTTGGTTTGGGTTTGAATGGGTGTGGTTTCTGGGGTCTGGAACAGATTAATAGCATTTCAATATATTTTAATATGGACATTTAATTTGATATATGAGCAAATTGAGTTATGAGCTCCGTCACAGAACAAATTAAACTCGTAAGTCAAGGTTCCACTTTGACTTTTTTGGTGACTTTCTGTGATGTAAATTTGTATCTATGTCTGAACTGTGTTACTGAACTGTCCCTTATGTGACTCTTAACTGTAAGTCTATATTTCACATACCTTTCCTGTGCTTGAGGAAGTGAAAACAGAAACTAAAAAAAATTTACATTTACAACTCAAATGCCAAATATACCACTTTTACTGAAGAGCTGGATGCCACATTTTAAGAGTAATGTTGAGATTTGAACAGTAATTTGTTCAAAGTGAAATATACTAATTAACTTGATTTCATTAATTTAGGATTTCTGATTTTCTACTGCTGGCACACCTACTGTAATAAATGGAAACTCTGCACCTGAGCTGCTGCAATTTCATTGGCTGACGTGATATGATGGTTTCTTGGGGTCAAGTTCAATTGTTACACTGCCCCCCACGCTGGCCCACACTGTTTTGCCTTTTTGTCTGCCTTTCATTGAGAATGAATGGGGAATTGTCACTTGTCTTGGGTAATGTCATGCCTACCATTGAGTTCATTACAGTCATCACTGCAGGGAAGACAGGATCCCCCGACACCGCCCTGGAATGACTTTCATTGCTGTAAAATGTAAAGATACCAAAGGACATTCATCATGGAGGACCCCTGACAACCTCCCCTTCCCAAAGTGTTGACATTCTCTATACTAAGCTGTCAAAATCAGGGGATGCACACTGATGTTCATCCTCCCTACCGCCGTTATTCATTCTCCATGGTAAAATGCTAAACCACAGGGATATGTTGCTTTATCACCATACCGTCACAACCCTACACGTGCCGTGTGAAAAGCCCTATACTGGTCAATTTAGTGTGTGTACTGTGGTGGTTGTTTACAGGATCTCTATAATTGCTCCAGTGTCCTTGAAGTATTGATGACACCCTTGATGTACTCAGAACATTGTATTGTAACAATATATCACCACCACCCTCTGTCTGACACATGGTCTCTCCATGTGTATGTACCTCTTCTTCCCCCCTTCCTTTTTTCTCTCTATTTCATACCTGTCTGGACATGGACTAACCTCCCCTCCTTCTTCCTGTGTTCCCATATAACACACACAAACACACACACACAGCCTGAGGGTCTACATACCTCATGTGTGTCTCTCACTACCTGAGATGTGCACTTCATCTTTAAATCCCAAAGAAGTCCAACACTAGGCCAGCAGTGACTTACAGCTGAGTGTAAACAATACATGAATTAAATCAAATGTGTGGAATGTGTAAAGCATCTGAAAAGGTTTATTCTTATTCTTACTGAAGTAAACAAAGGTGTGCTGCTCGTGTACTATACCAGAGCTGAACTCTCTACTGGGATGTATTGATACAGCTCACGATTACATTTAAATGGCTCAGTTTGAGGGGAAACACAGCAGGGTGATATCCCCCACACTCTTAAGAGAAGGTTCTTCAAGGGTTCTTAATCAAAGAAAATTGTTCTATTTAGAATCATGTACACTCAAAGAACCCAAAGGTTGATGAGGAATCTTCAGATTGGTGAGGAGTGTGTTGTAGATGGTTCTGTATAGCACCAAAAAGGGTTCTTCTATTATTACAAGTTTGACATTGTATTTTAGTGGCCCTTTTATCAACTCTCTCTGTCACTATCACTTACAATGTCCCTGACTCTCTTAGGAGGGGGCAGACAAGCACAGACCTCCTCTGATACCGGTGACATCAAGACCCTTTTTTTCTGAACTGCTGGCGATACATCTCTGCTGGACAGCTAGCGTGCTCGGAGGAAAGCGCAAGTCCCAGGTCCTGATGGATCACCTGGCAGAAGCCTGAGTCAGTTGACATTGTTTTTAATGTTAGGGAGAGTGTGCTATCTTGCCCACCTGAAGAGAGAACACATCCAATTCTGCTCTCTTGAGGCCCCGGCTGTCGATGGCAAACAGCATTATCAAGATTCAAACTCGTCGTCCTCAGATCATAGTGGCAGCACCTTAGTCCACTGAGCCACTTGGGGCCTGATAACATTAAAAAAAACACTTTCCTAATCAATCTGAAGAACCATTTCACCATGGAAAGTGCGCTTTGGGTTTTTTGAGTGTTCATGGTTCTATTTTCTTCACATAAGAACCCATGAAACACCATCTTTTTTAAGAAAAAATAAAAAATAGCTGCATTGTAAATTGATAAATTTTGTTATGTTTCTAGAAATCAAATCAAATGACATTAACGGTAAAGTGTTAACCTCCATTTTTAAATGTACGGGCCAATCAGAACACTACTGCATTGGGTATTTGGTTCTGTTGGAGCTGACGTAGCTCATTTTCAGACAAATGAACCATGTTTTGTTACAGATAAGCAGGTTTGATAAGCAGCAGTAAGCACTGAGATAAGTCTGGAGTTAATAAAGTGCTGTAGATGATCTGAGATTTGACGGGGTTTTATTATACAGAAGGTTCTTTTGATCTGAGTGGGCCATCTCAACATTTGGAGGTCCAATATTCCTTGATAATGTCCACTGCCATTGGATTTGCCAGTGGGGTTTCGCTATCACTTGTAATGTCTCTGACTTTTGGAGGGTGCAGACTAACACAGACCTCCTCTGATGCATGTGAAGTCAAGCTCCGCCTCTTTTCCAACTGCTGACAATACATCACTGCTGGGCAGCCAACATGCTCTGAGGAAAGTTCAGGATCCCAGTTCTGATAGAGAGAGTTTAGAGAATCTTACCTGCCCAGAGAGAGAATGGCCAATTTTTGCTCTCTCGGGTCCTGGCTGCCGATGGCAAGCAGCATGATCAGGACCATGAAGATCCATCGGGGCCGTCTTGCAGTGACTCTGGTTGGAGGAGTGATTTGGTGACACACTGCAGAGAAGCCAATAAAATGGAAAATCTCGGCAGCACTTACATTATTTATGGAGAGTACAGGAGCTTTGAGTGCTGGTGGCGCTGTGTTGATGCCTGCTGGCCAGACTGTCCGGCAGACTAAACATTATCCCTTACATATTTAATACTGCCTCACTCGGCTTTTACCTGCAGAGCTACTTGTGCTTAATTTTGGTCATTTTTTAAACTCAGATGTAAAGAATGTGAACGTCTGGGTTTAAGGTGCTGTCGTCCTCGTGTCTGATGAAAGCAGGAGTACGTGACCGGGATCACTTCTCTTTGATGTTCTTATCTGCATGTTAAATACTTTTCATATTTCACTTCCATATCAGCTGCTTTTATTAACGCTGCTGTTCTCCTTCATCACTCCCTCTTCTGGTTCCAGGTCAGAACGGTGGCGGTTACAAAGGGAGGAGAACGGTAGCTCTCCTCTCCTCCACTCCTGCAGCACTCTTATCTTTCTCTTTCACTCCCCCCGTCTCCAGCTTCTCTTACACTGAGTCACTAACTCCCTCTCTCTGTTTCTCTGCATTTCTGTCTCTTTTTCTTTGTTTCTTTTGTATTCTTTCTCTCTCACACACATCCCCCTGCTCTTTCTTTCTTTCTTTCTCTCTTATCAGCTTATGTTGTGTCCAGCCTCCTAGAACAGCTTCATTTTTTCATTTCACTCTCTCAGCCCATTACAGCTGTATTGGTGTGACTGTATTATGTTGCCGAAGCAGAATAAAGTTAAACCGGTCCAGTAGAAATAGTTGCAGTCATGCAGTTAATAACACTGCAGTCAAGCTGTATTTAACGTTATATACATGGAGGCTGATTTACTCTCATATGTATTCTGTTGTTGACACATTGGAATAGTATTACCATCCTTTCTTTCTCTGTTCCGTGTTTCGTATGTGAATTCCGAAGTGATACGGGCTGCGTCGTCACTCTCATTCATACTTTCTCTGTGTCTCACTCTTTCCCTTTGATCAGTCTACACAGCATTCCTTTATTCTATTCTTGTAGGTTTGTTGGGCGATCTCTTTGTTTTGTTATCATTCAGACCGTGTTCAGGGCTTCATTGCCATGTGGTCAGTGACTCCACCTGTCTGTAGGCCGTATCACCATTTTAATCTGCTTATCTGGTGACAGCATTTGCGTATGTTCAGCCAGGCGCTTGTATCTGGGTGTTTGAAGTGATGAACTGTTGTCTTGTTGTCGTGTGAAACCCGGACTCTCCTCGTGACCTTGACGGGGTGATAAAGGTTGAGGTTACTACACTGTCTGCTGGGTGGGTGTCCTGGGAGATTTCATTACTTGTTATTGCCAGAGAATGTCACTGAGTGTCCAACACACAGCGCTGGGTTTGTAGCACTGTTAACTGGTAAAGAGAGTTGGATGTAATGCTCGGCTTATCAGTCTAAATGCTAACAAGCTTTGTGAAACTTGGCCACTTTTATGTATTTTGTAGATAGTGTGATAGCCTGCCTACGAGTAGATTGTATGTCTATACAGATTAGATCAAATCAGCCTCTCACCTGTGATGCGGTTGAGTCCTGTAACCCCACCTCTGCTTTTATTGAGTTATCTTTTGTCATGAAAACATGTTTGTTGTTGTAGATGATGCTAGGTTCTCGTTAGGTTGATGCCAGGTTCTCATTAGGTTGATGCCAGGTTCTCATTAGGTTGATTCTAGGTTCTCATTAGGTTGATGCTAGGTTCTCGTTAAATTGATGCTAGGTTCTCGTTAGGTTGATGCTAGGTTCTCGTTAGGTTAATGCTAGGTTCTCAATAGGTTGATGCTAGGTTCTTGTTAAATTGATGCAAGGTTCTCAATAGGTTGATACTAGGATCTTGTTAGGTTGATGCTAGGTTCTTGTTAGGCTGATTCTAGGTTCTCGTTAAATTGATGCAAGGTTCTCATTAGGTTGATGCTAGGTTCTCATTAGGTTGATGCTAGGTTCTCGTTAAATTGATGCTATGTTCTCATTAGGTTGATGCTAGGTTCTCGTTAAATTGATGCTAGGTTCTTGTTAGGTTGATGCTAGGTTCTCGTTAGGTTAATGCTAGGTTCTCAATAGGTTGATCTTGTTAGGTTGATGCTAGGTTCTTGTTAGGCTGATTCTAGGTTCTCGTTAAATTGATGCAAAGTTCTCTCAAGGTTTGGTTGATGCTTGTTAGGTTGATGCTAGGTTGAACCAGTATTCTATAAAACTAGGTGAGCATGTAGTAGTTGTAGTTGGTAAATAACAGCAAAGAACAACTTATTTTGGCCAAAACAGGCACAACTACAGATGTCTGCTTGTCTGCTCTTCTGCCAGGCCTTGCGCAGGACTTTCTGGTGTGTTTTTAATTCACAGTTTAAAAACAGGGACATTACCGGCTCAGCTCCAGCAGGGGACAGACTACCAAAAAATTGTTCCTGCATATCACAACCTCAGTGCATTCAAAACGTATGTATGGGCTGGGTTTTATGTCAAGCTACTGGTGGGCATTATAGCCAAAGTATAACATCAATGAACAAATACAATACTGTTCATAATACATAGTGTGTCACAATATTTACAGTTTTTAATGAAGAAGCTGTAGTGATTAATAATGTAGTATAATATTACAATACTACATACTTAGAAAAGTGATAGTAAAAGTGTGTGATCTTCTCCACCTCTCCAGCCCTTCCCCTTCAACCCAAACTCAGCCCCCAAAGTCTTTAAATCATAGCAAATCAATACATACTGAAGCTGTCAGATATTTTATATGTATTGGATATGTATTTTTGACTGTACCACTAACATCAGTCATGACCTTTACATTTAAATATTTGACATAAAGAGATTTGGATAAATATTGTTTCATTGCCCATAAAAAAGACAAGGATCTGTGATATGGACGTGTAAGCGTCACTGTGGGAGATCTTGCAGTGTTGAGGGTGAAAAGCATGCCTGCAGGTTACATATGTACATGAAGGCGTGCCAGCACTGTGCAGGAATGCAGGTTTTGTGTGTGTGTGTGTGTGTGCACAGAGAGAGATAAAGTGAGCGAGTATATGTTTATGTAAAACAGGAAAAAGAGCAAGGAATGTAGTAATGACAGTGTGCTGTGTGTGGGAAAGCTACAAAGAGATGTTTGAGAGAGAATTGGTGGGTTGGGTGTTTGACTTGACTAAAGGAAATGGCAGATTTGCCTGATCTTTATATTCTACCTCCAGCCTCATGGACTGTGTCCATATCCGGCACTGAGTGACAGGTCTTAAACAACTCTGTGTGTGTGTGTGTGTGTGTGTGTGTGTGTGTGTGTGTGTGTTCTAAGGGAAAAGTGACATGATGATCCCGTCTACACTCCCCTCCTCTTTAACACTGTGAGACATTGAATAACATGTTCAACAAAGTTCTGAGAGTGACCTCAGTGTTCCTTCTCAAAAGCTGCTTGAGTGATCAACAGTGAACACAACAGGGTGTCCCGAGTGGCTCAGTGGACGAAGCCGTTGTCACTGTGATCTGAGGATTGTGAGTTTGAATCCTGATCGTGCTGCTTGTCACCGGCAGCCGGGGCCTGAAAGAGCCAAATTGGCAGTGCTCTCTCTTGGTGGGTAAGATGGCACTAAGTAATGTTGGCTGGCTCAGGCGTCTGCCAGGTGATCCATCAGAACTGGGGATCCTGCAGGGATCAACAGCAGTTAGAAAAGAGGTGGAGCTTGATTTCACATGCATCAGAGGAGGCCTGTGTTAGTCTGCACCCTCCTACAGTCAGAGACATTACAAGTGATAAGCAGAGTCAACAAGGTGGGCAATTGGCTACCAAATCACAAAGAAAACCATTGAGAACACACATTTTTTGGCTCAAGAGCAATGCAGCTCCGCAATGGTTCTCTCAAAATCCTATTTACATACATCATAACATTAAAAACGATTTGCTAATATGGTAGTTTGCCGATTTGGTAATATGGCCCAAACCCACTAAGTCCCGGATTCTGCAAGACCATTGAAGCTGTGCTGTGATATCTGGCATCAATATTTTAGCAGCAGATCCTGTAGATGCTTAGATTGAGAGTATGTGGATTTGGAGTCCACTGTTGGTATGTACTGACCACAGCTGACTGGGAGCATCTCATGGAGATGTTCCGGCCCAGTCATCTGGTTGTACCAATCTGGACCTTTTCAAAGTCATGTTTGCCAAGAGAGTCATAAAGGCAAAAACTCAGACTGGTAAAGAACTCAGAGATACAGTAGATCAGCTTATGTCCAGCCAGATGTGGCCCAGCCTTGGACCGGTGCTGCATGTAATGTCAAGAGTGAAGTGGAAGCGTTTACTTTAGAACGTGTGCCAGCAATGATATCATGGTGAAAATGATTCAGTGTGAAAGAACACCAGCCGCTCTCCTGCCTCCTGTGCTCACATTCCTGTCTTTAAGGCTGTTTTTGTGGACTTCACCAGCTATTCCAGGTAATCACCTCCACCCCCTCAGCTATTCCTATCACTCATCTCCCTCAGAGCCCCCACCCCCCAGCATGCGGGTTCAGACGTGCTGCGGCTGTGTCTCAGTGCATTCCAGACTGAGCAGTCAGCTACTGTAGAACTCCTCTTTTTTCTCTCCTTCTATTCTCCTCTTTCTCTGCTATTTTTCTCTACTCCTCTTTTTTGTCTTTTCTATTCTCGCTTTGTGTCTTCTCATTTTTTCTTCTCTCATCCTTTTCTCATTTATCTTCTTTTTCTTGTCTCTCTGGATTTCTTCTATAGAGAAAAACCTCAGTTTTCATCATTAATCTGTTCTAAAGTGACTGATGATGAACCAAAACAAACGATAACTGAAGCAACATGTACTAGAAAAAATGTAAATCCAATGAATCTGTTCCAGACACTCCAAAACATGAACAAACACACATTTTATATAGAATAACTATAGTTTTACATACAGAACACAATGAGAAATACACACAAAAGACTAATGAAGAGGATAAATGAACATTTAACATCACTCTTACAGGTTTACGCTCTGTTTTAGAGAGTCCTGGTGTGGTCCAGCTGCAGCCTTTGTTTTGTACACCTGTTTTCTAGGTTCTCGGCTGCTATTTGTTTTCACACCTGTTTTCAGGCGGTAACGGCACCATCGCTTTAGTGTGACGTGTTTTAGTTTGTTTTGAGCTTTATCAATGAGAAACATGAGAAACACAGCTAGGAAGAGTGACAAATGTGTGGGTGGATGCTTTGTTTTAGCTAAATTAGTGTTCATGTGGACACGCTGATGAAAACCTGACGGCTGAAGGATAACCGGCACAAATATTCCTGAGAAAAGCTGACGATAACCTAACTGTATGATAACCAGAGCAAACAATACCTGACCTTTAACTGTATTCTTCTTTTTTTATTCTGTTCTGATTTTTTCACTTCAGTCTTCTCAGATATGTTCTGTCTTCTTCTCCTTTGTATCTTCTCCACATTTGTTCTTCTCCTTTCTTTCACTTCAGGTTTCTCTGCTGATTTTGTGTATAAATACAGTTTTCATTTAGAATGCACGTGATCGTGTTGAGCATCACCAGACTAACTGCTCATCACAGGGTTATTGGATGGACAGGGTGGACAGATAATGAATTGATAGTCCTGCTGATCTTTTTCTTTTAGTTTAGTGTGGAACAGACAGAAAGCTGAATGAACCCCCATCCACGCACAACCTTTGAAGTCTTTATTCCCAGTGCGCCCGGTGGCCTACAGCACTCTTCAGTATGAAGTCATCGGCCAACACATCAATTCTGACCTGTCTCTGATCTGACCCCACCTGAGACCACTGTCCTCCCCTCCTCCCTCTCCTCTTTCTGTCTATTTCTCTACCTCTGTTCCTGCCTGTCTAGAAATGGCAATTACCCTCCGTCTGTCAGAGCATTGACATCCTACTTTTGTCCCCCTCGGCCTGTCAGGTTTAAGGTTATTCCCCTCTGTAATAGAGCTGTGTACTGTGTGTGTGTGTGTGTGTGTGTTCATCATGAACAGGCAGATTGTATTTACGATGACTGTGTCGTAGTGAAAGTGCTTAAGTGATCGTATCTCTCATTGCTAAATTCTCCAGAACACTTTCCAGCTAAAATATTTGAAGAACTTAAGAGTTACATGACTGTGTTCCTAAGAAATTCACCAACACCTCTCTCAGCACTCAAGATTTCACTGAAGTCTTTGTTGTGTGTCTGCCTAACATTGTGTTTCGCCACCACTTCATGAATATGTAAATGATCCTGACCCTGTCATGATGGAAAGGGCAGGTGTGTGTGTGTGTGTGTGTGTGTTGACAGAGCAGAACAGGGCAGGTGGGTTGTAATGACAGCCATTAAGCTGGAATGTTCCACATTAGCAACAGGCTCTAGACCACCATTTTGAATAGCCATATATGAGACATTATAATATGAGGAGTGGTTAAAAATGAATGGGAAAGCTTGTAATGTTCAACATGGTTCACACAAAGTGCCGGCCATCAAAAAAAAAGCCAATTGGGTTGCAGTTTAAGGTGAAAAGCCTCCACACTTCTACATTTGTTGTGATGCACATGTATAGTAACCAGAAAAGCCTGAATAAACTCATAAACACACGTTTGGTTTTAACCCTTAGAATTCTTGGATTAGTTTGGCTGTTTTTGAATACCTTGAATTATACCTTTGAATACTCATTTGAAAATGTTTACCATTCCCTGTTTTTTGTCAGGAACAGTACCTTTATGACTTTACAGTCATTTTCACATACTGTATCAACATATTGAACCAAAAATCCATAAAATTGAAGTTGAAATTATGTATTTTTCTCAGTTAATCATTTTAAAATTGGTGGCAACACAATGGTGTAGCTTCCTCATGGGCATCTCGCTCCTCCTGCTTTGCCAATTTTATGGATACAGTAAATATGATTTTTTAACCCTCTAAAGTCAGCTGTCCTGCTGGCAGCACAATAAAGAAAATCAGCAAAAACTCTACAAGATGTTACCCTAGAAATAAAACTAAACATACCCCAGCAACCTTAAAGTGTCTGCTTTTCAAATATATATAAATTGAATCTAAATATATTTGTGAGAGGAGCTTAAATAAGCAGAGACATGTTTGTGAGAGCAAGTCATAGAATTGTGCATATTTTCCTGCCAAAATTAGTGATCAACTCACATTAGTTAAGCTTTAGAAATAAAACCACATACAATGTCTAAACACTGTAATGAGCAATGTGAAGCCAACACCTCTGTTTATTCAGTTCTGAGCTCAAAAGTCTTGACTAGAAATGTTTAGAATGTGTTTTTTTACAATATATCAGCACATCTGAAAACAGGTTTTTGGAAAGTTTAGAGCAGATTTAATCAAAATATATTTTGATTTATGACACTCTGACAGTTTTGACACTGTCGTTGCTGAGCTTGTGCTGAACAAAAGCCCATTTGGAAAAATAAATCATTTAGATGGGTGTAATTTCTAAAAAAAGTGAAGACATGTCAGACTACATCATTGTCTGAAACACCCTCAGACTGCTGGTGGTTAAAAATCAGTTTAAAATGATCACATCTCTGTTTTTACTTTGTCTATCAACATCAAACAATAACTAGCATAGAGAGTCAAGCCAGCACTTTCAAAGGCTGTTGATGGCAATTACACAGTGCATTTACAGCGCCGCTGAGCATTATTTCTAATAAAGACAGTAGATTAAAATTCTCTACAAAAGACTCAAGTCTCCCCAGAGACCAGACTGTCATCTGTAGCAGAACTATTCAGGCTTTACGATTTGGTCCATTTTTAAATATATTTTCATTTTAATTCGACATAAAAATGAGCTTTAAAACTACAACTAATCTGCACAATAACACACAAAGGCAACTTCCCCCACCTTTTCCCTCATACTTCTCTGGCTCCTGGACTATCTACAGTCGTCCATTACGTCTGTCTTTGACTGTCAGCACACCTG
Source organism: Crenuchus spilurus (assembly GCA_036984385.1). Classification (NCBI taxonomy): domain Eukaryota; kingdom Metazoa; phylum Chordata; class Actinopteri; order Characiformes; family Crenuchidae; genus Crenuchus; species Crenuchus spilurus. The sequence continues at coordinate 17,963 of BRDA01000860.1, read as the reverse complement.
TCACACACACACGTGTCAATAATATATGTGCGGAATCCAGTGGCATGCACATGCGAGCAAGTGTGTGTGGTATTCTGTTTGTTTGAACTATTTGAACTTACATTTGCATCAAAGCCTGTTGTACCGTGACCCTGCCACTGTTCAGATGAGCTGGTGACTGATGACACACACTGGAAATGTTTGACAGTATGTTTGTGTTCATCACATCACTGTTATCTTTGCCATTGTGTCTGCACAACACTGAACTGAGTTAAGACATAACTAGAGAACTGATCTCTATCTTTGTTGTAGTTTACATCAGCATTTTGATTAAATGTGTTCTTCATGTGCAGAATCTGGTAAAAAATACCAGTTTGGCATGACCCTGTAATGACCTGACAATGGAAATGACAATACAATGGGTCACTGATAGTTGCTGTGTCATAAATAGACCTAGTATGTCCTAAGGCATATTATTCTAATTTTGTATCTACATAGGCAGCAAAGCAAACTGCCAGAGGGTTGGGTCATTTAAGGGGCCAAATTATGAGCAATGTAAATTATATTTTTGATTAAACTTTTGATAGGGTAATGAGTATGCCAAACACAGTTGAGCTAAATAAAGAGGTGGTTGGCATAGTGTATTGCCAAATGGCAGAGTGATGTTCAATACACCACTGTACCTAGTAAGAGCCCTCTTATTTCCAAGGGTGGACCTTGGAACATGTGCACCATGCATTCCTGGGCTTACTGGGGAACTTGCCAAGAATTAGGGATTTACAGGCGAGACCCCTAACGTCTTTGACCTCAGAGAAGGAAAATGCAAACAAAGGCAGAAAGACTACATGCTGGAATTTGTTTTTAAACCGGCAGGGCTGAGATGCTTAGAGAAAGACCACCGGTTACCAGCAGAGTCAGACCTGCAAAGGCAACTCCAATGAATTCCAGAAGCACTGGGTGAAGCTTTTAAATAAGCCAGTCACAGCTGCAGGCAATACCAGCTGATGGCGGACACTTAGCATATCACGAGAGGGACATTTTCCTAGCAAGTAGCACTTCATATTTGGTGTCCTGGAAATGTGTTGTTTAAAATTTAAAGAGTTTATTTTATTGATTCCGGTAGGAGGGGTTGAGAGTCGAACTCTAGAAAGCCTAAAGTTTTAGTTGCTTCATTAGTTAGATGTAACCTTATTGGTCAGTTATACTGGCGATATTTTTTCAGTGTAGCCTTTTAAAAATTCTAAAAAGTTGTTGTTCAGTGATTATGACTGAAAATGTGTACAATTATTCAAACATTCAGAATGCACTGCAACAGGTTACAGAATAAAGCCAATATCAGTAGCTGCTAAAAACGCTTTGCCCAGCAGATGAGGATGAGTAAATATCATGCGAACCACTGGTTTAATTAAAGTTGACATGACTCTTTTCACTGAAGCTTGTCTGGCTTGAATTTAATTTCCTGCTTTGGTGGATGCATGTCTGCTGTTCTGCTCCCCCAGTCGCAGAAGCCTGTGTAGATTGTGTTTTGTAGCAGACCCTCTTTATCACCAAATCCATTACATGAGACTTTGGTGCTTAGCATGCTGAAGGTGGATGAGAAGTTAGCAGAAGATGGAGAGATGGAGAAGTAAGGTTAGAGAAAATAACGCAGACTTCCAGTGAAGAGAAGGGAGGGAGTGAAGAATGATTAAAGAGAAAACGATGGTTGTGAGCAGGCTTTAGATGGATTAGCTCTCCATGAGCCGTATCGATCCTACGTCTTCTGCTCAAACTTGTTTACATGCTGTCTGCCTCCAGTCTCCCACTGCACACAGTCTGAGAGAGAGAGTGTGTATCAGTGTGTGACTCTTTACCCCCCACTTTCCAAAGTTCATCCAAGCATTATAAGTTAATCCACTATAATAGGGGAAAAAATGAACGGGAGGGGGAGAGCGAAAGAGGGGACGATAGAGGGATTTTGGAGGAGACAGCAGGGTTCTAAACAAAAGGCTTAGCCTTTGTTTTGGGTTGAATTAGGCTGATAACCTGCACCAACAGCTCTGATGCTAGTCTCTGTCTATTTGTTTTGACTTTTCTGCCCGTAATCTTGAACTCTGCTCACTGTAGAGATGGACAGATAGAGAAAGAGAGGCTAAGAAAGATGGACAGCAGCTAGGATAGGCTGTAGGGAAGGTATGCATGTGATTATGATCAGAATTAAGAAAGTGAAACAGCAGAGGTGAACTGGAATTGTTAGGAATGTAATGTGATGAAAGCTTTACTATTAGCATCATGTGAACACGGAGTGAAACCAGTACATACCTGAACCTGAGCTCTAACGTAGTCTTGTGTTATGTACTTTCTGACACTGTGACATACTGTTATTGATCAAAATGGCTGTGATGATATCAGCAGTAATGTGTTGACTTCATTACTGTCATCACCAAAAGTGGAAGGCAGCCCCCGGACGTATACCCTCTGACCTGTGCCAGTAAACTGTCCAAAACTGGGGATACCTAACTATGTTCATCATAGGGGGTCCTCCCATAAGGATGCACACCCTACCACACCACAACAAAAGGCCAAAACGTGGTAATGATGTTTGGTAGAGGTACACCTGTTGTTTATGAGGACCCCATAATGATGCACACTGCAATACACCAACATAATTCAGAAATAAAGAACACAGCTCACAGCCCCTCAAAACGTAACAGTGTTGACCTCTGAGAAGATGTTGCTGTATCACCGCATTGTGGCTGCACGGTGGCTTAGTGGTTAGCACGTTCGCCTCTCAGCGCTGAGGTCTTGGGTTCGATTCCACATCTGAGCGGAGTTTCCATGTTCTCCCCGTGTCTGCGTGGGTGTCCTCCGGGGTCTCCGGTTTCCTCCCACAGTCCAAAAATATGGATATCAGGTGGATTGGCTACTCTAAAATTACCCCGGTGTGTGTTTGAATGTGTATGTATGTATGTATGCCCAGTTGGCACTCTGTCCTGGCTGATCCCCCTAGTGCTCGATGCAGTCCTCCATGTGGACGGTCACTTCCTGTTGAGAGTACACTGTGCGCAACTGGCTGCCGCTTCTTGCCAGAGTGTGTGTATATGAAGTGTGTTGATTGTAAAGCGTCCTTGGGTGTCTGGAAAGGCGCATTATAAGTGTAATGTGTATGTATTGTGACCAAATAGATACAACCATAGTCCTTTCTCTCTTTCCAATGTCATACTGATACAACAGACACTCTTCTTGTCTTTAAGAATGGATGATGCCAGTTGGTGGTAGTGCCAGTAAACTTCAGCAGGTTTCAGATATTTAAGGTGTCTCGACTGTTTTATTATATTTGTCACGTAAATGATATTTTTACCTGATGGAGGACGCAGTTAAGAACATTTTATCAAACAAGAAGCAGAGAGATTCAGAAAGGGAGCATGAATAAGAAATTGGTTAAGGAGGGGGAAATGAGCTGAAAAGAAAGATAGAGGGGGTAAAATGAGAGAAAGAGAAGGGGGTGGAGGGAGGTGGCAGGTGTGGGGCTAATGGCGGCGGCAGCCCACAGTGACTTTAGCAGCAGGGCTTCGGTTCTGCACTTTGGGCCCCTCTGTTCCCCCTTTTCGTCCCTTTCTTTCCTTCCTTCTTCCCCTTTTCCTCCCCTTATCGTCCCCCTTCATCCTCCTGTTCAGCCCCGCCTCCCTCCACCTTAAATTCTCTCTCCATTTTGCTCGTCACCCTCTGGAACAGCTTTACCCGATCTTGTCCGAGATTTACACACACCAGTGCGTTTCCCCTATCTCTGTTTTCCACACACACACACACACACACATATGCCCAGAGCGGTCACATTGCCCTCGTGAGACCCACACACTCTTTTAATTGGCTCTCACTATTAAGTTTCAGCCCAGAGAGGCAGTCCCACTGTAACCAAAGCCCGTCTTCCTCACTCGTATTAGATTAGCACATGACAGTGTAGCACAATTAAACACAAGGCCTTTTTAGTGGTGAACGTCTCTGACCCCAGTACCACTTGATTTACTTATAGAAAAACAGCTCAATTCATCAGGAATTCTCCGTTTCCTCCTCAGCATCAGTAACAGCTGAAGTCGTTGTGGATGTTTCTTTGAAATGTCGAGTTATACCGCAGAGAGGAGAAATACTTTCTGTTCATTCTGTTAAACAGACACTTATGAAGTAGATTCAGTAATAAAAGAACGTCTAATCACTTCTTTAAATCAGTGCACTGGGAACGTTGGTTATAATAGTAACCAAAGTAAACATCCATCTGTACTTTGTAATCTGTGATGCTACAACACAAGCCAACATGTTGTTTTTAGATTACACATCATGTTTCTTTTGTACAAAAAAGGCCTAACTGGGGCTCTGAGTGGCTCAGCAGGCTAAGACGCTGACACTATGACCAGAGGATCGTGAGTTTGAATCCCGGTCATGCTGTTTGGCATCAACAGCCGGGGCACAAGAAATTGGCAGTGCTCTCTCTGGGCAGGTAGATGGTGCTCTCTCACCCTATTACTCTCACATTGTACTGTCTGCTGGCTCAGGCGTCTACTGATTGGTCCATTCAGAGCTGGGAATCCTGCGCTTTCCTCCGAGCACATTGGCTCCCCAGTGACGGTGTATCAGCGGTAGTTCAAAAAGATGCAATGGAGGAGGCTTGTGCTTGTCTTCACCCTCCTAGAGTCAGGGACAGTGCAAAGTGATGGGGAGAGTCCTAATGGAAGGGATGGGTTAATTGGCTACTACTACATTGGGAAAGGAATAAAAATGGGCAAAAACCTAAAAATAAAATTATAAAAAAAAGCCTAAATGTGTGGCAACCAGGGTATAAGCGGGATAATGGCCCTCGTGGTCTTTTAATAGAGTTCCTTCCCTCTGCCTCGTCCTTCAGTTTGACATTGCAGGACACCTTGGTAGATATTATCACATACATAAACAATTGCAGGTGGAATAATATAATAATAATAATAATAATAATACATGGACAGTACAAAACAGTGTAACTGGAAAAAAGCTAAAATGGCAAAACAAGGGTTGTCTACTTGAATATTGTTGTCACTGATTAGAAAAGGTTTTATTATAAACATGAAATATTGTGCAGTTGAGTCTGCTGCGCCCCTATTAGCCGCACATGCTAACAAAAGCCTGTCTACAGAAAGTGCACATGGATGGTGGCTGATTTTGGAGTCAGCAGTGGGTGCTTGCTGAAGCCTTACTGGACGCTGGCTGACAGGACAGTAAGCCCTGGGCTACACTGTAATACATCAGTGACTCTGGGGCCAGAGGGATTTGAGTCTCTCTCTCTCTCTCTCTCTCTGCCAGGCCTCGGCCTCATTAGTGGAATAGGGATTCCTGTCTAAATGGAACTGGCTCGCTGCCAACCAGAGGTGAGGGAGAGTGAGAAAGAGACAGGACAAGAGAAAATAAACAGCTTTTAAAGCAATACTGTACTGGATCTGTGCAAATACCAACAGTAGTGACCACAGCTCCTGAGACTGAGATGGAGCTGTGTATTCTAACCTCATGCTAATGAAAATGAACAGAGACTGAAAATATAAGCTACTACAGGAGAAGCTCTGTCTGTGGTAGTTTCAGGCGTTGGCAGCTAACAAGATATCTGTGTGTGGGTTTCAGCTGAGGTGGAGATATTTTATAAAGATGTTGAGAAAATTCCAGTTTTCTGTGATGTGTTGGTTTAGACATTTCCAGGACTCTGCTCTGTTCAGTATTATTTGTATCATCCAGTAACTGATTTGATCTTTACATGAGTACATGGGTTATCTCCACAGCACCGAGCATCAGCAAGCAGACGTTTTAGAACACTCCAGTTTTGTATGTAAAATGATTGAGTTTAATGTCTGAAATGAGATTATATGAGTTAAATAACTCACTGAATAAGTTTAAAGACCAAAATGTGTCTAAACTTTGGACACAAAGCGGCACCTTTGTCAGATATAACAGACATCAAACATTCTTCAGACAGTTCTTCACTAATCTGCTGCAGAACATCACATAAATGTTGGCTCTTGTAGGTTTGCTTTACTTTTCACTTCATCCTAAATCAGCTGGATGGGGTTTAAGTCTGAGACTGTGCTCCACTCCATGTTTTCAAGCTGACCATCTTGTTGTTTTTTCCTGAGGTAGTTCTGGCAGAGCTTGGGCTGATGTTTTGGCTCGTTATCTTGCTGTAGGATGAACCTCTGACACAGTAGGTGCACACAAACTTTACTTTCACTTTCAAAAAATATTCAAGACTTGCATTGAAACATCACTAAATAAATTGAAACACACCAATAAAATAATAATAATCATGTTTTAATCAAAAAGACTCTAGTTAAAAGATCTGTGCTATCATCTTGGCACCAGATACCACAGGGCACCTTCAGAGGTGAGAGACCATGATGCAGTGGGTCAGTTTTGGTGGCACATGAAGGAGTCTTATTACAATATTGATCACACAGTTATATAATAGGGTTTACACACATCAGCAACAAATAAAGCCAGTTTTCTAAGTGGCTAATATACTGTAGGTCTTTCATATGCCACCAAAACAGCTCCAAACCCACTCAAAGATCTCTGCAGGTCTCCTGTGCTATTGAGGTCTTTTAAATCTTGTGAGACGGAGCCTCCACAGATCAGACTTGCTGGTCTAACACATCTCCCATATGATCATGTGGAGAATTCTGGAGGACACTGTCGTGCAGGTTCAACACTGTATCTCAGTTCTACTCCCCCCGCTACGACGCCCCTGTTCCTAGATGTAAATCAGGGTGTCGTCAAGGTCATATTTGTTTTCATTCTTCATGAGGACGTTTCCCGTGCTGCGTGACAGCATTTGAGCTGGGAAACAGTGCACTGTTGATGTGGTCCATTTCAGCTCTTTGTCCTTCTGCTTATCTACAGTGCAAACACAAAACCCCGTTAGTCAAATATTTACAACTGTAGCTCAAAATAATCAGCTGGAGGAGAAAACAAAACCCTTCTGAAATATGGGCGGTCCATGACAGAGCTGTTGTATTTGAATAGATTTGTGCTGTCTGGATTAGGGAGGTATCAGTACCACAAAGAAATGAGCTGATGATCCAGCGCCTCACTGTTTACTTTCACACCTGTTTGCATTTGAAATGTAACAGAAATGTCACAGAAATGTACCAGATTGTTTTGAATTTAATAAGATGTCATAGTGACAGACCCCAGTATCCAATCACATCACAGTCCCAGTCAACATGCCTAATACACAGTCCTGCTATTCATGGAGGTGGGAATGTACAGCCTGTTATTTGTTCACTGTTATTGCTATATTGGCCTGAGCAACACTGCTGTCTCAGAAGTAAAATGTGCAAACGAGCTCTCTAATTACAGCATTTTATACAGTACATGTGAACAAAGTCAAGACATTCAGAGGACCGGACTCCAGTGTGTGTGTTTATATTATCGGTTCACAATTTCTTTATTAAAATAAGAAATATCACAATTCCAAGCATGACGCAATGTTTCTGCAATAACTCATTTTGTCCATATAATGCAGTCTGGGGGGATTGGGGGGGTGAAGTAGCTGCAGAGGGAATGACAGAGAGAAGGAGAAAGAGCGAGGCACTCAATGTCCTAACCCTTTTAGTGAGATTACTTTGAGTTTTAATGTCTCACATGGCCTTGCTATTCATCTTCTGACTCAACCTTTCTCTCTCTCTCTCTCTCTCTCTCTCTCTCTCTCTCTCTCTCTCTCTCTCTCTCTCTCTCTCTCTCTCTCTCTCTCTCTCTCTCTCTCTCTC
>BRDA01000857.1:3908-29022 GCA_036984385.1 Crenuchus spilurus | reverse complement strand
TGAGTGTGTGTAAATGGAGTGTGTTGATTGTAAAGCGTCCTTGGGTTTGAGAAAGGCGCTATATAAGTGTAACAATCATTCATTCATTCATTCTTCCTCATCCCTCTCTTTGGCTCCTTTTATTGGCAAGACTGCTGTCCATCGGCTCTTCCTCTTTCCCCTCAATTAGCATGTAAATTATAATAAAGTCTCAGCTAATACGGCCCAGCTAGCATGACCCACATAATAGGCCTGCTGTTGGAGTAAGTAAATAAATAAATAAAAGGTGGAGATGGGGAGTCCCGTTAGCAGTCATTTGTGACACTCTGTCACGCTAAATGACGAAAATTTACATATAATTCGGTGGCGGACTCGATCGGGATGCGGGCCGTGAGCTCTTTGTTTATTAAGAGGATTAGATGTTGTGTCAGTGTAATCAAACGGACGAGACGCTTGTCATTACAAGCGCCTGGGAATGGCGTTCAGATTGCACGTTTCTCGCTCGTAAAGTCACAGAGTCCCTTGGAGTGAAGGCTGCGCTCTGGGTCTGTTCATTAACGGAGGACGGCTTTGACAGCTTGCTGATTGAGAAACCCCCCATCACCATCTGACTGGCTAATAAAGAACTTCCGCTGTGGGGGGGGCACAAAATACAGATCAATGGTTCGTAGGCCACATCAAGGTACCACCACTGACCTGAGGCCAGAGGAGCACTCGTTAATTACCACTTTGTTAAGGCACCGCTGACCTTCTGGAGCTGTATAATGGCCATTAGTCTTTTTTGCCTTTGAACCTGCTCCTCTGCTTTAGTGGTGTGATTTCTCAATGCCGCCGATGGCTGAAAATACATGCTTAGGTATTTCTACACTCTAGCTATGTGAACCCTTTCTAAATCACAGTGCATCCAACAATAAAGGCAGCATTGAACTTCTCTTAAATAATGCTAGCAAAGATGGCTCAGTTCCAGTTCCACCTAATGATACGGTGGACGTTAATAAACAACAAATCAGCAATAATCAATGTTCTGTTAGTTCTCCAGAGGGCAGCTTAAATGCTAACAAATGCTCTTGGTTGGGCTTTGAGGCAACTAGCAGGGGAACTGACTTGGGGTGCAACTTCTGTAGTTTGAACAAAGCAGTTGCGATGGAAGTGTTTCCCAAAAGCATAGTTGGAACTACTAGGCTAACTACATGGTAACTACTATGGTAATTCAAACCAACATTTTCCAGACTACTGTAGTATCAACCAGGTACAACAGTTTTGGGAAACAGTCATACTTCAGATATTAGTTACACGAGCAATGCATCATACCATGTAAGTTTAATGCTAGCCTCCATTGTCGTTTGGGAAACGCACCCCTCAGTAGGGAGTTTCACCCCTAGTTGTGCTATAAAAGAGGAAATCACTGAGACAAAGGTGAGAGTGTCCAGTAGGCACACAGCAAAGGAGATTAAAGCCATTAGAGAGCCATGTGCCCATTGAACAATTCCTCTTGACTGGTGGAAGTCTGGTGACTTCCTCTTTTATAGGACAACTAGGCGTGAAACTCCCTACTGAACCCTATTGGCTGGAAGGAGCACTGCATCCCAAATAAATGCATCATGAACCCGTAACCTTGTCAGTTACAGCTTTGACATTCAAGGCTTTGCAGCAAACATTTGAGGGTTAAGCCCCATTAACCCCCTGCGAGCACCACTACATTTGGACCACTAAAGGTTGCAGTTGCTCGACTGGTATTCAATCAACCCAAGTTCTCTCACATCACTCCACTGCTGCATTCACTTCACAGGCTTCCTGCAGCTGCTCACATCAGATTCAAAACCTTGATGCTCGCCTACAAAGCAAGAAATGGACCAGCTCCTCCCTAACTAATGGCAATAGTCAAGTCTCAAGTCGCACCTCAAACCCTTCAAGCTTCCTGCATGGCTCAGCTTGACCTGGCATCCTTCAAGACATTTGGAAACTAGTATCAAGACTCTTCTCTGTCCTGGCACCCAACCGGTGGAACAAACTCCTGTACCTGTATGTACTAGCTTAAGATTAAGATTAAGATGAATCAATTTGCCAATGTGATTTTCACACAACAGAATTTGACCTCCGCATTTAACCCATTCGTGCAGTGAAACACACACACACACACACTAGTGAACACACTAGGCTGTGAGAATTTGTGCCCAAAGTGGTGGGCAGCCCTTATCCACCGGCACCCGAGGAGCAGTTAGGGGGTTAGGTGCCTTGCTCAAGGGCACTTCAGTCATGTCCTGCCAGGGGATCAAATCGGCAACCTTCTGGTCACAAGACCAGATCCTTACCATTAGGCCATGGCTGCCTCCTAGATATATATATATGACATCTTAGAAGTCTAAATATATTACTGGTCACGTTAAATAAGGTTAGCTTTGACATTCCTGCTGATTGATGGGCTAACTGTCATTGTCTAAATGGTTAATAAAGCTGCTGCTTCCAGTGCTTTTCCTCTGCAGGAAAAAATGCTAAGATTAATGCAGAGTGATGGCACACAGCCAGATGAAGTTTCGCCAGCAGTGACCTGAAGCCAGGGGCCCGATCTCTGGCCCCTCGTTAATTACTCCCTGACTTCGTTAAGGCAACGCTGACCTTCCAGAGCTGTACTGTGGCCATTAGCCAGTGTCTTCTTTCACTTTAAAGGCAGTCTGTCTCTTCTCTCTGTACCCGAGGTGCAAGTGCAAAAGACTTTAGAGAATCAATCAGCTCATTACCAGAGCATTTCTCAGCACAGGTAGGAAAAGAGCGAGAGATAGAAGGAGAAAGAGAGAATCATTCTTCAGTTGGGATAAAGATGAGGCAAAGTCGTCAAAGCACCTCCAGGGTACAAAGCAGTAGTGGCAAGTTAATTCTTTATTCCGCGGACCCTCGGGACAGTGATGTAGAGCGGAGTTGCGTGGGGGGGTTAGAGAAGGGTTAGCAGGGATGGGGGGCACACCGTTATCCGCTCTGATGTATCGATCCACGCCCCCCGGCACTGTAAATTAACACCCACAGAAAAGGCATGAAAATTTAAAGTGTAATTGCTTTGCACTCTTAATCTGAGCTGGAAGGGATCGATTGAGCAGCGTAGGGAGGACCTGCCGGGGCCACTATATTTAAAAAAAACCTCCACACCTTCATCACTCTGTCTGAAAGAATTTAAACCTAATCTAGTGACAGCAGTCGGTTTGGGATGGAGTTTTTTTGAGGGAATTTAAGCACAATGGGTTTTTTATTATTGCATGCTTTATAAAATTACTTATTTAAAATGTTTGTACATACTTTTTTATGAAACAGTCCAATATGTTCAAATTCTTTTTTTCTTGGGATGGCGGTACTTTGGGATATGTTGATTTGAGGCAACAATGATTCAAAAAAAAAAATTTGAAAATATGGGCTTAGTTAGGAATTCATTGCCATTTTGGGGCATTTCTATTGGTCCAATCATCATCTGCAATTGTATTTAATCAACAGCAACCAAATAAACTATTTGTGCAAATGAAAGTAAACAATGTATTATATTTAACTCCTGTTTCAGAAAGAGTATTTATCATTAGACTCTGCTTTTTTAATGTAATAGTACAGGAAATGGTATGTTACCTTAAAGCTTTAGAAAGTAATAGAGGGTTAACAGCTTAGGAAACTTTCAGTATATCATTTCAAATATCATTCACAGGGAAAAGGTTTTTGCCTGCCACTTGTGTGAACTTCTAGACCCTCATTATCCTCCCAGACAATGTCCATCATTAGGATCAATGTTTAATTATCCAGTCTGTTGTTCCAAGAGTTCGCCTACGTACAAACCTGACAGAGACTGTCATTCTCCTCCAGCCTTTCGCCTAATGGCCTGAATAGTTGATTGTTAAAGCATAAGAATGTCTGCCGAAACTTTACTTCATGCTTAGTGACACACAGTTGTACTCCTGAGACAAAGCGAATCACATTCTCATTGACAGGGTGGTATTGATACTCTCTACCAAACCCAAAAGCAGTCTCTAATCTCCCAAACCACATCTTCGTAGACTGAAAGTTACTCCTACCATGGGGATGAAATTGCTTCCAATGTTCTAAAGCTCCTCAAGTTGGGTTTGTCAGGTTCAGACTTCATTTCTCAAATATTTGTCAAGCTTTGGGTCGGGTTAAAAGTTAAAATGTCAAACGTCAAAGCAATTCTACAGCTTCTCGAGCTCCACCCATTTCAGACTTCCTTACTCTTTGAACTGAAGAATCCCAGAGGAACTCTTTGTGGGACTTCATTGAGATGCTCCTAAAAATTCTTTATGAGAATGTCATGAGATGCAAAGTAATCATGAGATAATTTTTGCCCCGATAATCAAATTATTTTAACCCAATGTAGTGGTAGCCCCATTCATTAAGACTCTCCCAGTCACTTGTAATGTCCCTGAATCTAGGAGGATGAAGACTAGCACAGCCATCCTCCGATGCATGGGAAGACAGGCTCCGCCTCTTTTAAAACACAGCCAATTCACTTGGAGGGAAGCGCAGAATCCCCAGTTCTGATACATCAGCTAGCAGACACCTGAGCCTGCAGATATTACTTAGTAGTGCTGGGGAGTGCCATCTTACCCGCCCAAATAGAGCACGCCCAATTTTTGCTCTATTGAGTCCCGGATGCTGATGGCAAGGCGCATGACCTGGATTTGAACATATGATCCTCAGATCGTAGTAACAGTGCCTTAGTCTGCTGAGCCACTTGGTTCCCCAGGAAGGTTGACTTTTATATGATGGTGGGTTCAGTTAATGTTCAGACACAATTTGTAATATTTTCAAGCTAACTCAAAAGCTCACTGGTGTAAAATACTTTTTGTAAAAAAGCTTTCCTGAGCTGTCATCTCCAGCACTACCCGAGATTTGCAGAATACCGAGCCTGACTTTGCACAACAGACCTCAGATCAGCTTAAAAAGCTGAAACCTCCAGCAGCATGGTGTCCACATAGTCTGCTGACCTGGTCACGAAGCCCCCGAAGCCTCATGGGTCCTAGCTTTCTCTGATAATCCACTTTTCTTCTTTCTCTCCATGAGATGGTGACAGTGCGCAGATGAGGATAGCCCAGAGTTGCTGATGTTATGACTTTGCCACAGCAGTGGACTCAGAGGGAGGTCCTGTGGCCGAGGGACAGCAGCCCACCTCCAGGCTCTAGGAAGGTCACCTGAAGGGAGCCTGGCCTGGAGCCAGACAGATAACGCTGTCAGAGCAGGAGTGCCGACCTTGTGACCAATCTTGCGGGCCCATGCGTGCCCCTCGGAGAGAGAGAGGGAGAAGGCCATCTGTCAGGATAGGTCAAAAGCTGTTTCTGTAGAACGGAGAAACATTTGTCTCACTTTGACTCTGCTGCATCCTCAGATTCACAGATCAGACCGTGGCACAGAATTCCCAATTCTGTATAAACCTTAGAAGAGGGCTCTTGGATTTTTGTGGATAGTGTGGATGTAAGTCAATTAAACTCAGTGATGCTCATGGCATCTGCTTTCTTTTTACTCTGTTTATTCTTGTCTTCAAACAGAAAGAAAGAAAGAAAGAAAGAAAGAGCAGAGCAAAGTCATCAAACATCACTCACACTGTAAATAAGTAAGTCAGCCCAACTTACAGCAGTTGAGTTAATTCAACTTCAAGTTCATCCAACTCAAATGTCTTAGTTTGGTCAAAAGTTCTCCTAACTCATTGTTTTTACTTCTGCATTGGCAATCCTTATAAAATAGATGTTAACTACCATCTGTGACTCTTCACATAGCACTGCTAGACCTCCCCCATCATGGGCTCCCAGTTAAAGACCATCAGAAGGGACTGAAGTCAGGGGAACACTTAGACAGCTGCACCATCACTGCCACAAAAAGACAAATGCAGAGTTAAACAAAGCACCTCAGAACATGCTGTTATAATGTTAAAAGTAATGTAGGCTTGTTCACACTGTGATCCAAAGAGTTCAACCTCCAAACTGGAGGCGTAGAGGAGGAAATGATGTCATTGTGTGAATGAATGAATGAATGAATGAACGTTACAATTATACAGCGTCTTTCTCAAACCCAAGGATGCTTTACAATTAACACAATTAACATAGTCCACTTACACTCTTAGAACTCAGCCAATCACACACAGCATCTCAACCAGAAGCGACCATCCACCTGTAGGACTTTTTGGTTCCTACCCAGATCTTAATTCCTACTATAGTGATGCAGAGACTCTTTGTTTTGTGCTGTTTCTCTTAAAAAGATTCAGTAGAGGTCATATTCCATCTCATGAGACATCAAAGAGCAACATTTGAGCAAAACAAAAACTGAGGATGAATACAATGAAGCTTCTAGAATTTGCTTTTATTTACAATAGAAATGTAATTGAAGCATCCACAGTCTTGTGGAGGAGTCTTGCCCAGCAAACTCATAGTAGTCCTAATGAGTAGTAATCCTAAGGAGTCTGGAGAAGAGAGAGAAAGACATGAGACTTAAAGTTAAGGCATGTGACTTAGACATGCATAACATAGCACTGCCTCTGCCTCTGTCTGCTGCTCTGCTTCGCTTGTCATGCAAATAAGTGCGTTGTCACACACTGTGTCTCACAGAGACTCTCATTCAGTTTTACTGAGGGTAAGTCCTCTTTCCACAAAGAAAAAAATATTCATATAAAATAATAGAGCAGGAATCATGCTACAGGCTTGCATGCGCGTATTCACACAAACACCGAGGCCGAATCGAGCCAAGCGGCTGAGGCCGAATACCACAACAAAACTCTCCCTACGAGATGCACCCTAGACCCTACACCCTAACCCTACAGCCTCTCATTTACATCACATTACCTCTCTAATGGCTCACAAGAAGGGGTGTTTTTTCTGCAAACCTGGGAATTGCAGTGTTAATTAATTAATTAATTAATTAACCATTCCAAAAATATCCAAAAGGTCTTTCCAGTGATTTGTATCATCAGGGGGTTTGTACTATTTATCCTTGCATTGTTATCTGTACCCACTACAGCAGGGGTGTCCAAATCCAGTCCTGGAGGGCCAAATTCCTGCAGAGTTTGGTGATCTTCCTGATCAAACACACCTGAATCAGCTCAGCAGGTGATGAGCAGGTTTAATTGTAGTGTCAGAGCAGAGAAACCACCAAACTCTGCAGGAATCCGACCCTCCAGGACTGGATTTGGACACCCCTGCACTACAGGACAGCTGTAGAATCCAATGTTTCACTAAAATATCACTTTTTCTGCTTACCTGAGATATAATTGATCAACTAAGACATACAAAACTGTAGCCCAACAAAGCTGAAGCGGTCTTAATATGTTCCCTGTTGAGGTGAACTTACATTTGTCTTATTTTCACAAAATGTGTTATTTAACCTGCAGTTTGCATAAGACTGCACCTACGCCCAGTTCAGCATGGCCTAATGTACTTCCCATAGTAATGGCTCTGAAGACCTGCTCACTTCTGCAGCCGGCACTAAACCGGTTCTTGTAGAAGCAGCAAACCGTAATCCCGTCACTGTAAGCGTTTGTTTACTGCACACATATTTGTCTCGCACAACATGACCGCGACGTGTAATCAGCGCTGCTCCAAACCCTGTGCCGCATTCATCTTCCATGCAAACAACACCTCGTATTTCACACCTCTCCACTGAGACAGACTTTTAATCTGACTTCTTCTTCTCTGTCACTCCACCTCTCCCCTGCCACATCCCTGCTAGATTGATTTTGATTTCAGTATTACTTCACCATTTTCAATTTCAAATAGATTGGGCATTAACAGGGTTGAATATGAGCGCCGCTCTGAGTGGTGCTTTAAGGTAGGTTCGTGCAAAGCTCCGTCTTTCAGGCCCACGAAACCGCAAATGGAGACTGAAGACCTTGTGAAAAAACTCAGGGCTTGTTGCTACAACGCTTCTGACTTACCAGAGAGCAGAATTTCTCAGGAAAGCTGGATAACTTGAGATGTTGTCAGTCTAAAACGAAAAGGTTCTTTTAGGGGTTCCTCAGATGGTCGCACCTTTAACCCTGTAAAGCCTGAACCATTGAAGGAAAACTCTTTGAAACTGTTCATTTGACTTTCTCAAGCACGCGGCATATTTAAATTTGTATCGTATTTGATGCATCCGGGATGTGTTTGATGATCCATCTTTGTAAAGAGTTATTAGAGCAGAAGCCCACATCTGAGCTAAAAGCTTTATGATGAAGAGCCTGCATACTAAGGCCCAGCACAGAGAGAGATAGCAAAACAAAGTGACTGAGAGACAGAGAGAGAGAGAGAGAGAGAGAGAGTGGAGAGTGATTACTGCCCATCGCTCCAAGTCGAGAGGGAGTTTGGTGTGTAATGAACTTTGGGCTGTGGAGCACAGCATCAGTCTACTTCACCTCAATCTGAGCCCATCTGGGACAGCAGGAACGAGCGAGCAAGAAAGAGAGAGAGAGAAAGAGATGAATGAGCATGTGCTGGAGTCTCTATGGTGGTTATTAGGTCCAATCCTAGATGAGATTCTTGTTAGATGTGATGCTTCAGTGGGATTGGAGGAGGAGTTGAGGTTTAGGAAGTTATGGGTTTCTGCCTGAGTCTCTAGAAGCATTTCAGGACAAGCTTTTATGAAAACGACAATCTTATGGGTTTTTCAGCTGCCCATCAGAATCTCTGGCTGACTTGTATTCTTTTGACAGTTACAGAGTATTACAATATCAGTATTGAACACCTATACATGTTTCTGGACTCCCCTTCTAATGAATGCATTCATCTACTACCATAATTCCAAAAAAGCTGGGATGCTATGCAAGATGTAAATAAATGTAAATAAACCAGAATGCAATGATGTGCAAATCGCATAGACCCATATTTTATTACCTAAAATACCCTAGAACACAAATTAGATGTTAAAATTGAGACATTTTATCCAGTTCTGCCATTAAAACTCAGAAGATTAGCATAGAGGTTAATTATTAGGGTCTTTGGCGTAAGTTCTGGCTGCAGCCCAGGTCTGCAATATTCGGTATAGAACAGACAGTGTTGGACAGATGGTTTGCAGAGGGCAACAGGGACCAGGGCCAACCTGGTGGTGGTGGGAAGGAAGGAGGATGACAGCAATGCGTGACTCCAGCAATCGCTAGATTAGTACATGAATAGTAGCTCACAATTGGCTAGAAAGGTGAATAAATGACTGACATAGTACTGGCTTAGGTAAACATTGATGAGTGCCGCAGCATTAGTTTTTTTGCAGAACTTACGCTTCCACTTTCATTTCTTGATCAAATATTCTCTATATGTGTTACTATAAGAGTTTTTGGGTACATTTTTAAAAGTAGTCCCAAAACCAAGACCCCACCACCTCTGAAACTTTACTCAAAACAGCATTTTTTAAATTTTGCAGGAAATCCGTCAACCTGGCAACCCTGAAGTAACATCATCTGGCTGTAGTTACTGACGCCTACATCATTACCACAACAACCCAAGCAGATCAAATATTCTCTATTAGAACTTCATGGCAGCAACGCATCTCAAAATAGTGTAACCATTGTGTAGCATCATCTCTTCTTTTAACAGTGTAAACATCTGGGAAGTGACAAGACCAATTGCTGGAGTTTTGTTTATTTCTTGTCTGATGTATCTGTTCAACAGGCCTTGCTAAATTTTTGGTTTTGTGATGTGCTACTTGGACACCAGGCAGATCAGTTCAGCATCCAGACTCTTCTTCTGTGAAGATGCTGTTGTTATAGATGCAGTATGTGGTTTAGCATTGTCTTGACAATGTCTGCCAGCGTTGTCTGTCTGGATGGAGCATATGTTGTTCTAAAACCTCTATATTTGTTCAGCTGAGTACATTCCCTGAGCGTAGCTCCACGACCTGTAGACCATCTACAGCAAGTGATGCTGAACTAAGGCCAAAAATGTACTGATGGACCATAGCCATCCCACCAATAGACTCTTCTCTCTGTTGCTGTCAGGGAGGCATTTTTGCTCCCTGAAGGCAAACACAGAGAGGATAAGGAGGAGCTTCTGTTGTTATTGTCTTATTTGATCTTTTATTTTATATTCTCTTATTACTCTGTGGTTCCCATGTGCCCCCCTCCTACCCCCTCACCCCTTTTCCTAATCTGAATGATCAGTCATCAGAGCATTTCACTGACAGTGGGATCATGTATGACTGTGTTGGTGACAAATAAACTTTAATTTGTTATATACAGAAAGAAATTTGTATTGCTCAAATGTTGCTCTTTTATGTCTCGTGAGTCAAATATCTTGAGACAAATGGCCTGAGACAAAAAGGAGACATAAAGTAGCACAGATAAAAATATAGTAGTCATTCGTAACCTTAAAACTGAGGAGACGTTTAGTCCTGGATGAGAAATAATGAGTTCATATTGAGTATGAACAGTGTTATTTTAGGCTAATCTGAGCACAGTGTGAGACATTCCTGAGACCTCTGTTAAAACTGAAAATACATTTGATTACTGAGGTCTTTTTCTCAGGAGAAATGCGTAAACAGGAGAATATTTAAGCTAAAATTGGTTTCCATCTGATTTTTTGTTTTGTTTTGGAGAAACTACTGAGATATAAGTGAGACTTTATTTGATGTATTTTACTTATGATTTCATCTTCAATGTTTCCGATTTTGCTCTTTTGTGAGACATCAAAGCAGTATGTTGAGACACTTTTGGTGCATTGGTCCAACGGCCAAGATATGAGTGCGATGGCTAACAAAGACATTCCCCTGCCAAGTGCTCTATTCATGAGACGTTCTCCCATGATGTGAAAAGGTGGCTGAAACATTTGGAAATGATCTCTCAGTACAGTGTATGTGTTTATATTAGAAACAGAGGTGCTTTAGGAAGCTCAGCTGTGGTACAAAGCTTCTAAAGGAGAAGAGAAGCTGACTCATAGCAAATTCTCCCCCACATTCACACTAGATACAATGAGGGTTTTGTATTTGTTTGTTTGTTTGTTTGTTTGCCTGCCTGCTTTTGTGTTCTCTTTCTCTCTGCCTACAAAAGCCTGTGGCACTGAACGTGGCAGTCAAAATATTAACACAAAAACATGCACATCTGTGAACACGCGAGTACGTGGTGTAAGCACTACTGAAGGCAATTAATCTAATGCTAGCTAACATTGCTAACAAAGACTGTAATCAATAGTCACCTACTGTAAATAGCCATGCAATGTCTCTTCACCTGCATCCAGATCGTAATGAAGGTCTCACGGACTGGTTAATGTGGGTTAGGACATAGTATTACAGTTTAATTGATGCAGCTTTTACAGAAAATATTTGGGCTAATTTAGGAGACTTTTGAGTTCTAAGGTTTAGCAGTGTTAGTCTCAGAATTCCAGTTTTAAAGACTAGAAATAAAATTTGAGCTGCTAGAGAGCAGTTTTGGTGATGTAACCTTTACAGAATGTTTTTGGGCTCATTTAGGTGACTTCTGAGTTCTGGGTTAGCTAGTAGCATTAGCCTCAGAGCTCCAGATCTAAAGACTATAAGCAAAATTTAATCAGCTAGAGAGCAGTTTCGGTAATGTAAAGTTCACAAAATATTTAGATGACTGTTGTTTTCAGGGTTTATTAGCAGTGAGCATCAGAGCACCAGTTCTGAACACTAAAAGCTAAATTTGAGTGGTTTGACAGCAATTTTGGTGATATAATTTATACAGTAATGTAAGACAATGAGAACAAAGAATAATTGTAAGGATTTTTTAGGAATTGAAACAAAATTTTCCTTCTACTCTGCTCTAATCTATATTTTCAGATCCATTCATTGAATTTTCTAGTATCCAGCAGTATTTATTCTTTTTCTGCTGTGTTCTGAGTTTTTTGGTACATTTTTAAAAGTAGTCCTAAAACCAAGACCCCACTACCTCTGAAACTTTACTCAAAACAGCATTTTTTAAACTTTGCAGGAAAACCGTCAACCTGGCAGGAAAACCGTCAACCTGGCAACCCTGAAGTAACATCATTTGGCTGTAGTTACTGACGCCTACATCATTACCACAACAACCCAAGCAGATTTATGATGTCCGGACATGCAAATCCGATCTGTTTTACAAATAACAGTGTGAACATCTCAACAGATCTGATTTGAGAAACAAATCTGATTCACATTTAGTCTAAACACAAAGTGGAGTGACATACATTGATGCTTTAATTAAGAATTACACTTCTGAATGTAGAAGATCAGCTCCGTGCAGACTGAAACAGTCTCCAAAGAAGAAATGTGCTCCAGTGGAAGTGCTTCACAAACGTCAACCAGAAACAAATGACCTTCATGTGAAGAATGAGGAGCTCGTCTGTAGCTGAAATGTAATATCAGACTGATAATGGAGCATCATTGTTTGACTTCAGTACAACTGTAAACAATAAAATTCATTTAAAACAATTGCTCAGAGGAGACAAAAGCAGCGTGAGATGTAAATGAATCATTGTGCCGCAGAGTTAGAAGTGGAAACAAATTGTTTTTTTACCACTTGTTGATGATAACAGTCTCACTATGACTTTTATTTTAATTAAAGCTTTCTCTACAGCTGTGTAAACCACGCACAGGCTCTGTGTTGATGATGAAAGATGTGTGGTGTCTCCTTAAGAAGCTACTGTAGGTAATAGTAACATTAAGCTTATATTAGTCAGCTGAAGACGGTTGTACACAGGAGATGCCCTCACAATCTGACCACTTTTGCAAGGAAGAGTGGGCAAAGACTGCCAAGTCAAGATACCATGCTGATAGACTCCTAAAAAAGTTTGAGTGCTGTCATAAATTAATTTAAGGAGGAGGTGGATCATTCTCAGCAACACTGATGTGGTGGTGGTGTGTTAGCTCTACTAGAGTCGTCACTTTGTAGGTGCAGTCGTGGTCTGGTGGTTAGGGATCTGCTCTTATGATCAGAAGGTCACCGGTTCGGTCCCTGGGTAAGTCATGACTGAAGTGCCCTTGAGCAAGGCACCTAACCCCCAGCTGCTCCCCAGGTACCATGGATAGGGCTGCCCACCTCTATTAGACACACCTACCTTGTTGATCCAGCTTGTAGATTTAAAGTCAGAAACAGCAGCTCAGCACAGTTTGTCATGGTCCTCTGGTCCTGATGCTGTTGGCTGGTTGCTGATCATAAACATCAGCAACTCTGCTGTGTCTGATCCACTCTAACACACACTAACACTCCACCACCACATCAGTGTCACTGTAGTGCTGAGAATGATCCGCCTTCTCTGTGGGGGTCCTTACCATTGAAGAACAAGGTGAACAGAGTATACAGAGAAACAGATGAACTACAGTCTGGAATTGTAAAGCTACAAAGTACACATATATGGTGGTCGGAGCTAAAATGGACAATGAGTGATGGTGGGCAGTTCAGCCCATAGTTTGTATATTTATTTATTATTGCTTACCATTATTAATGATTGATTTTTTACAGATTTGCAACATTTTTTTACACATGGAAGCATGAGTCAAGTGTACATTTAGAGTATGATGTAGAGTACTACTCTGTGACTATAAGCTTCCACTGTTAGCTGCATTAGCTTTGTAGCTCCAGTGCCAAACTAAAAATATCAGACACCAAGCATGGCA
This sequence comes from Crenuchus spilurus, assembly GCA_036984385.1. Classification (NCBI taxonomy): domain Eukaryota; kingdom Metazoa; phylum Chordata; class Actinopteri; order Characiformes; family Crenuchidae; genus Crenuchus; species Crenuchus spilurus. Next base: position 15,495 of record BRDA01000857.1, on the reverse strand, counting down.
CAATGGAAACTTTTCTGGATTCTCAAAATCATCTCTCTCTCTCTCTCTCTCTCTCTCTCTCTCTCTCTCTCTCTCTCTCTCTCTCTCTCTTTGTCTCTCTCTCTGTGTGTGTGTGTGTGTGTGTGTGTTCTTGTATTTCTCACTGGTAGGGACTGAAAGTCCTCAAATTGATAGGTGTCATTAGTGTAAAAGTGGGGACATTTTGCTGGTCCTCACTAGAACTGTGTCTTTTCATTACAAACTTTTTTTTAAATAAAAAGGCCAGAAGTATTGAGCTTTGTTTACTAAAGTTAAGTTTAGGTTTATTTTTACTCAGCATTACACAAGCAAATGTAATGTCCTCACTAGTATAGTACCTCCAAAGTATGTGTGTGTATGTACCAGGTTTATGCCATGATTTGAGGACCTGTTTAAACACTCACGTTGTGGGGACCTTTCTACAAAGCTGGTCCCTGCAATGTAAATCATGGAATTTTAAGATGATGAAGTTAAGGTTAAATTGTCTGTGTAATGTCCCCACAAAAAAACACGAAACAAACGTGTATGTGTATGTGTATGTGTCTTACACAGCCTCCATTGTGATTGGGAAGTGGTGGTGTGAGATGGAGCCGTGTTTGGAAGGAGAAGAGTGTAAGACGCTACCGGATAACTCTGGCTGGATGTGTTCATCTGGGAACAAGATTAAAACCACCAGGGTGAGAACACACATACACACACACACACACACACACACATCATTCAATGACAGTAAGACACACTCACTTTTACATGCATGCATTCAGTACATACATATAACTATATATATATATATATATATATATATATATATATATATATATATATATATATATATACCCACAGCAGTGAAAGAAGTGGTTTACTCAAAAATCATATCTACACATTTTTCATTTTCCTCATGTGGCGAAAATATATAAAGGCATGTTTGGAGTCCAAATTTTGCTTTTAGTTTAGAACTGTAGCCGTGAGACTAGCATTGCTAACAAACACTAGAACTCAGTAGTCACCTTGTTTAGTTTTTCTGTCAAAAAAGATCAGCAAAATGTTTCTCAGTGCATTTAAATAGCATTCAGATCTTTACTGAAAGTCTATGTGGTTTAGGACACAGTATGACTTTCTGTAATTTATGTAGCTGAATGCTGCATCCACCATCTTTTTTAGCTGGTTTAGTTTTACTCATGACAACCATCATACATACAGATGAATCTGCTCCAATATCAGTTTTCTAAGACCTGAGACCTGAGTTAAGATCTGAGAGATGTTTGGGTAATATATTTTTTACAAAAAATATTTGAGCTAATTTAGGTGACTATTGAGTTCTACAGTTAGCATGATTAGCCTCAATGCTCAATTCTAAATGGAAAAAGCAGAAAATTGAGCTTAAAAGTAGTTTTTATGATGTAAATTTTAGCAAAACGATTTGGGTTCATTTTAGTGATGTATTTTGACCAAAACAACTATGCTAATTTAGGTGGCAATTGAGTTCTAGTGTTTTTTTTGGCAACATTACCCTCACAGCTCAATTTCTAAACTAAAGAAGCAAAAAATTGAGCATGACAATAGTTTTGATGACATAAATTTTATTGAAATGATTTGGGTTCAGTTTGGTTATGTATTTTGACCATGCTATGCTAATTTGGGTGACTATTGAGTTCTAGTGTTTTGTTAACAACACTAGCCTCACAGCTCATAAAGATTCAAACTCCAGATATGTTAATAGCATCTGAGGTAGAAAAATATGTAAATGTGATTTTTGGGTGAACCATGGGTTTATGCTAAACCATTAAACATTTTTCAGAAAACAAATTATTGGGTGTTTGACAGATTATTGGGTATGTGGGCATTTTGTCTGTATGCTGCTAAAAACAAAACAAGCAAACAAGTCAGATTCTTCTCTGCGTCTGATTTGAGATCTGAATGAGAAGACGAGTTACAGATAAGAAACAGAAACCATCAGTTATGGTTGTGCACTTGTCCACTTCCTTACCTGCTTAAAACTCAGCTAAAGTGAGGCTGACTGAATGCGGACGGTTCTCAGCGGTTCTCCAGGTAAGAGCCCTCATCATTATCTACTGTAGCACAGACTGCATTTCTCCTGCATGACTGGAAGGTTTGTCATCTGTCACAAAACTGTTATAATTGTCTGCTGTTGCAGTAGAACCTGAATCATGGAAAACCAAAATGTTCCTTTACTTTTTTAAACCTATTGAGTTCATTGGATCCACTTGTAGTTCCACATTCCAATAAATGTAGAATCCCATAAGAACATTTTATTGTCCAAGTGTTGTTCTTTGATGGCTCATGAGACTTAATAGAGACTTCCTAAAAATTGCTTAAGAGAAATAGCACGAGACAAAAAGGAGATATGAATTACTTTTAACTCTGATAAACTTTATAACAGCCATTCAGAATATCAGAATGAAAACCCTTAGTTGAGAAATGGTTGAGTTCATATTGAATTTCAGGTTTTAGTAGGAGAAATAGCATGAGACAGTAATGAGACATACATTTTTTTAGCTCAGATATGCTCTATAATAGCCATTCAGAGCATCAGAATAAAGTCTCTTTGTTTTGGATGAGAAATGGTTGCGTTCATATTGAAATTCACATTTTAGTAGGAAAAATAGCATGAGACAATAATGAGACATGAGTTTCTTTTGGTTCAGATAAGGTATATAATAGCCAGTCAGAGCATCAGAATGGAGACACATAATTTTGGATGTGGAATGGTTCAGTGCATAATAAAATCTCTGTGTTTAGTAAGATAAATAGTGTGAGATATGGAGATATGACTTGCTTTTGGCTCAGATGAACTTTAAAATAGTAATTCAGAGCATCACAGTGGAAATGCATAGTTATGGATGAGGAGTTTTATAAGTTTATTTTAGAAGTTTTGAGTTCAGTTGGAGACTTACTGAGACTTAATAACTTTCCTAAAACTCAGAAGAAACATCTGAGCAGCAGGAGACCTAAGCTAAAGTCTCATTTGTGTTTCCATCTGATCTCATTGTGGTCCAGGAGAAACTACTGAGATGTTAAGGATTTGAATTGCTTTCCATGTATTTACTGAACAATATTCCTTATGCTATAAAAAGTCACAAAAAGAGTTTCTAAGTTTAAGAGCATAAATGAATGACATTGATGCATTATTTAAACATTTCAAAACTTTATTATTTTTTTATTAATTATAATTTATTAATTGATTATTTAAGTAAGTTATTGCCTAATTCTGGTAGTATCCCAGCCAATTCAAACATTGTTCCCAGAATGGTCAAAATGTCCAGTTTTCTTTTCCTTCTCAAAATAGTTTTAATGTTTAATGTAACATCTTAGTAATATAATGTTGAAGAAACGTTATTATTACAATGTTTTATTAATGTTATTTTTACCACTTTTATACCAATTGTTGGGCTCTTGCTGGACCTGGGCCTGCTTCCAATGAACCAGCAAACCTTTTAAGAACTGTTACACTGGTTACACATTACACTGTTACATTGGTAGAACCTGAAAAAAATGCCTTAAAAAATTCTTTAGTAAAGGTTTTTTCCAAAAAGTGTTAAGGAAGTTGAAGAAATCTCATCTTTATTTAAGATTCTTGCACTTTAATAAACTAATGTTCAACTAGGAACATTTGAGGGTTCTCTATTGAAATAAAGACAGACTGGGTTCCAGCAATAACTTTTTACTTAACACAAAGGGATTCTTCAAAATACTTTTTTGGGTTTTCAAAGAATCTTTTAAACAAAAGGTTCCTGGAACCAATATTGGCGTGACAGCCTAAGGAACCCCTAGAACCTTGTACTTCAAATCCAGACTTTGAGTCCATATTCCAGTCCAGGATTTTGTTGATACCAGTAGGTGTGATGCTAAGGGGCCAACTGACACTGACAATTCAACTGACTACCAAAAATAACACAATCCAGAACAGGAATCTGGACTTGAAGGAATCTTTCAGGAACCTGTTGTGTGTAAATTGTAGCACATGCAAATTTACACAATTTTATTTGGTGACACAAAAGCTCCACCCTTCAGCCCCAGTCAAGAACCATATTGACTGGGGGTCTTCCATGCCAATGGAAAATCAGCATTTGAGAACATTTAGACAACTTTTACATAACATCCGACAACGTTCTGGGGATGTTTGCAATTAGCTGATTCGGCTGAGCTCTGGTGGAAAACGAATTAACTGTGATCTTCCAGGAATAGCGACCGTTCCACACATTCTGCTCTTACGCTGTACTGACTGTGTACATTAGCAGCTCTGAGTGAACATGAACACCTATCTGTTTTCTCTCGTGCCTCCTTTCGCAGAACACACAGCCGTATTCTCCTTTTTAGCTCGCGAGGACAGCTGCGGGGGCGCCGGTGCACGTCTCTCTGCTCCAGGTTAGTGACCGTTTCTGGATTTTTATAGAACCACAGCTGTTCTTATTAACAGCCACCTCTCATTAACCTTAATGCACTGCAAAAATGATCGGTACTGACCCTTCTGTGTGTGTATATGGAAGCATTTCAGTACTATTGTGAAATGTACACTTTTACTTTTTCATTTCAGAAAACCACAAACGTTACATTTTCTGTACAAAGTACACAGTTAAAAATTTAAGTCAAAAATGTAAGTATGTCTAAATATATTTCACGACTTTTTGGATGTAATTAATCACCAAAGACTTGTTTGTTTCTTTATTTTAAAGCTAGAACTGTGAGGCTTACAATGCTAACAAACACTAGAACTCAATAGTCAACTAAATTGGCTGTCATTTCCATTAAGACCACCAGTCCACTCAAGTCACATTCAGATTTTAAATAAGGTCTCGTAGACCAGTCAGTGTGGTTTAAGACATTTTAGGACATTAGGCACTTTTTACTATATTAGTTGAGTTGAGTTAGGTCTTGTTTTCACTTGTACTGTCTGTGTGCCATTTTATTAGGAACCTCTAACCTGTTGGAGTACAATTTGTTGGTACATGATGTGTTAGCTCTCCTCTACCCTGGTGATACTCCACCACTATATTTAGCTTTACATTTAGATTCAACTTTTGGTCACAACAGAATTTCACCTTCGCATTTAACCCATTCATGCAGTGAAATACACATACTAGTGAACACACTAGGCTGTGAGAACATGTGCCCGAAGCGGTGGGCAGCCCTTATCCACAGTGCCCGGGGAGCAGTCGGGGGTAAGGTGCTTTCTAGTGACCCGGGGATTGAACAAGCGACCTTAAGACTACAAAGAACGTCTTTCATTGTAAATAAATGAAAAAACAGTTTTATTCTACTTGTCTACCTTTATCAACATGGATTGAAACATCAACATAAATATTGATTAAAACTAATGTAGGGTCCAAATTCTTTATCTGCAAACAAAGTGATGATAGCAACTCAGTATATTTCTCCTGAGACCTCAGTGATCTGTGGCCCCTCTTAAGGTTTTGAACAGATCTCAGCAACGTCTCACATTGGGTTCTGATTTGCTCGGAAAATAGCACTCTTTTCCAAAAGAGGAATTTCAATATGAACTAATTTCTCATCCCAATATTTCAGATTGTTGTCTTATGCTATTTTAGGAGAACTGAAAAGTAAGTCTCCTGAGACACCAAAGAGCAACATTTGAGCAAATAAAAATTTATTTTATCAACCACACAATACACTGGTACACATGATAGTAATATTTCAATGGTGTTAAAGCCCATTGGCTACATCTAAGATGGCCCAATAAAGGCACCTACAGGCCCAATTAAGGCACTTACAGGAAGGGTTTAAGTCCAGAAAATAAAAAATATTCCCAGGATTTTGTTCCATCTTCCTGGACACCTCTGCTTTCTGGATTGTGGCCCAAATAAAACCTACCCTATAAAATGAATGATTGCCATGGCATTTACACTGGCATTTGACCTCTGGGTCACGTGTGGCCCAAACACAACTTACCCTAGGAAATGTTTTAATGCCATTTCTATTTTGTGCCAACTATAGCTAGCCAAGCTAGTTAATTTATTATTAATTGATTCTAAATTGTTTAAATTGAAGATGTTCCCACTTTTCAAGACAAGATCTTCCCCACCACTGCACAGTGGTATCTGATGTGAGCAGTGTGGGCCAGAATTGGGCCATCACTTGTTTGCTGTCAGGTTGTTCTAAGAGTGTTCACACCACCCAAATACTATCTCATCTAATAGCGATGAGAATGACAACAGTGCAGTTGTGAACATGGGTTATGGGTATATGTACTTAGTGTATAAATGTATGTGCGTGCACGTGTGTGCGTGTGCACGTGCGTGATCTCTGGACCTCTGCTATGAGTGTGTCATAGCAGAGGTCACTTCTATTGTCTCAGAAGACGGACTCGCCGCAGATGTTCTCCATTAACGTGTAATCTGGAACCTTTCCCCTTTTCTCTCGGCCAAAATCACAGAGCCGGCACCATTAAAACACTAACCGCCCACTCCGGCTTGCAGGCTTAATTTTGCTCTGACAAAGACGATGAAAATGCAGATCTGTCTTCTTTAGCCGCATGCATGCACGTATGCGCACACACAGATGACAAAAAAAAACTAATTTTTTTGCCTTTTTTAATAAATTGGCATGTAAGTAAGGATGCAGCGGAAGCGAGTGCCTGACGCTCTTGTTTTTTCTTTTTTTTTCTTTGTGTCTTTCAGAGAGCGAGCCCTCCTCGCCTGTGTCCCCAGACAAGGCAGGCCTTTTGTTTGAGGAGGGTGAGAGACAGAGAGAAAGAGATAAAGAGAGAGAGAGAGAGAGAGAGGCTGGCGACCCTCCAATCACGCCCTACTGCTTTTACCTGCTCTCCTGCCTCACTAGACCCAAATCAATTACATGCAAAAAAATACCTTTTTCTTTCTTCTTTCGGCTTTTTTTATCCCGCGTGGGTCTGATTGCCTTTCCGGATGATTTTAGGCTGATTTATTTTCAGATGTTTGCGACCATCTGCTATCACAACCTGATGTCCTGCTTCCCCGAGAAGACCAAACAGTGCACACGGCATTGGACTGTCTCTGAATCTACGACCCACTCTCAGACCCTTTTTTTGACTCATTTTTGCTTTTTTCAGGATCTTTTCAGAGCAAAAGTGACTTGCAAGTTAACATTTAAACCACCTTCTTGTATCTACACTCACTCCACTGACCACTATAGGTGCACTTCAGACTGTAGTCCATTTGTTTCCACTTTGTTAGCCTCCTTTCACCTCGTTCTTCTATGACTAGGACAGGCGGTGCAGCACTGTGACACTGATGTGGCGGTGGCGCATTAGTGCATGTTAGTGCTGATGATGCTTTTAAACACCTCAGTGTCACTGCTGGATTAAGACTAGTCTACCAGCCAATGGAGCACCAATGGAGGACTAGAGCATGAGCTACTGTCACTGACTTTACATCTACAAGGTGGACCAACAAGGTAGGTGTATCTGAGTGGACACAGTGTTTCACTCATGCCACCACCACATCAGTGTCACTGTGGAGTGAACAAAGTATACAGGGAAACAGATACAGTCTGTACAAAGTGCACCCATATGGTCAGTGGAGCTCAAATGGACAATGAATATACATACAAAGAGGTGGTTTTAATGTTATGGCTGATTGTGACATATTGAGAGTGAATGTAAAAATCAGTTGTATAGGCTGAGCATCCAATGTCCAGATACATAGTCAGTTCCATGTTCATCTAGAATCCTGCCAATGTGGTATTAAAGCCATCCTGACGTGTCCACACTTTCTGTCTTTCTCCAGCTTTCTTCACATTTAAGGGTCGATTTCACAATCCGGAAGAATTATTGTGTCCTTGTGTCGCTTCTTTCAGGCCGGAGCAGGGTGTGCGGAATTGCGTTTTAATGCGATTGCTGAATTAGTATGCGAGAGGCACATATGGAACCGTCGTCTTCAGGACGAGCTCTAAAGCGACCGTCAACGCAGCTGGACAGCTCACAGTAAAGAGCAGAAACTCTAGAGGACAACTGAGCAAATATGCTATAAAGCCCCATTAAAACCTAAATATCTTACTCCACTCACATACTGCAGGTCAATATTTGAATTCACTTAAACGACATTCAAGTTCACTTAGCTTGTGTAAACTTAAATTGAGATATTCCAGGTGACTTCAATGACATTTATGCTAAAAACACAACTGAGTTACCTAAAATAAGCTAATTTGTCTTGATGATGTTTGTTCTTCATTGACGTAACTTAAGTAACATTTGCATGAAGAGTTTAATTTGTAAACTTTACAGTTCCATTCAAAGAAATTTGTAGCTTGACACATTTTCATAATATTAACGATAATACATGACATTTTTGTTCATTTAAATAACATGAATGACATAAAGGACATTTAAGGTAATAAAATTTGGGATTACAGAAGTGACATTTCAGTTGATGTAATAAATGATATTTGAAGTAAAATAAATAATTTTAACGTTTGAGATAAACATGCAAGACATTTGAGTTAAACAAAACATTTGAATTAACAAATGACATCTAAAGTCAAATAAATTATATTTCAGAAAAATTACATTTGAGACAAAATAAAGCACATTTTACTGAACATAAATGAGTTCACTTAAATAACAGATAATATGAATGACATTTAAGTCACACATTTGAGTGAACAAATGACATTAAGTTAGTTAAATAAAATTACAGAACACAAATCACATTTTATTTAAATTCGAGTTCATTTAAATAATATTTGATAAAAAATACATTTGAGTTAAATTAGTTCATGAGAAGTGATAAAATACATATAAGTTGATATTTGAGTGAGAAAATGAAATTTAAGAACATAAATGACATTTGAGTTAATATGACTGACACTTAAGCAAATTAAATAAAATTTGAGTGAATAAATCTGAGAAAATAAATGGCAATTCATTTAAATAAAATTTAAGCACAGAAAATACATTACATTTCAGTTAACTTAACATTTGAATGATCAGAAATTACATTTACGTTAATAGTTGAGTGCACAAATAATATTTAAGTTGGCTTTAGTAAAATTTGTAAGATAACTGAGTTAATTTAAAATTGATGTAAATTAATTAACATTTGAGACCAAATATTAATTAGAGTTATCTTCACATTTAAATTATCATAAATGACACTTGAGTTCATATTTGAGTGAATAAATATTTGTTAGCTTTACTAAAATTTTAGAACATAAATTAATTTACATTTGAATTTGTTTAAATAACATTTCAGAAAAAAAATTATTAATATTTGTAAAATATGTAAATTTGTAAAAAGTACAATTTGTAAGATAACTAAGAGTTAATTTAAATGTTATTTAATTTAATCAATAAATATTAGATATGAGTTATCTTTACATGTGAATGATTGGAAATGACATTTGAGTTCATTTAAATATCTGCTGTGATGTAAACGACCAAAATCTTTCTAAGAATTTTTTACATTTGTTCCTGAAAGCATAACAAAGTACTCGGAAACACTTGTGACTGTTTTCAGCTCTGCTCTTATAATTATGGATCCCATCATCTTTGTAAATTGAACAAATCCAAAATAAGTATTGGTGATTGTCAGACTTTTAAAACCCCAATTTCTCTTAAGCAACATGAGTTAAGTAAACACACTTTTGTGTGAAGATTGAACTGAATTGAGTTAGATTAACTTAAAAAGTAAAGACTATCATTTTGAGTAAAATAAGTGGGTTTTAGAGGGTAATATACTGGCATGTAGAAGCAATAATAGACAGCATTTGCGGTTTGAATACATATAAAGGAGCTTTGCTTCTATAGTTTATGACAGAATACAGACTTTCTAGGATTCAAGGACATTGAATCAGTGGTAAAGGCATCGGAGGGCAAACTACAGACATAAATCCTCATTTCTGTAAGATATTTGCCTCATTTGTCTGTCACTGATATGATAAAAGCTAAGAAAAAGGCATTTTGAAGTGTGGCACACTTTTCAAAACAGAGACTGCGTACCTTCCTGATACTGACTAACAAGACTTTGTCAGAACGCATCATCCAGCGAGTCAGGAAAAAGATCTGATTGGTTGTTTCATCTCAAAGCGAGGAAGCCAGAATCTGCCATATCTGTGGCAACCACTTGAGGAAAATGTGAAGGAAAAGAGAGATTTTTCACTGGCAGTGCCCTTTAACACGGGCAGGCAGCAGAAAGCAGACAGGCTGGCATTCAGCCGTCCCAATGAGTTTTCCACAAAGAACGTTTCTGACATATCCGACAGCCGTTTAAGACTTTTCTCCTGGGAAATAAAGACATAGTGTTGCGGGAATCTGCCTCAACTTCGTATTCCTCACTTCTGTGTACAGTACTAATGCTGATCATCATAATCATAATCATACATCATATTAATACATTTATTTTGTGATATACTTTAGCATCCAGTCCTTCAAAGTATAGTTTTACAGGTTATTTACAAATATTTCAGACAGAGTCAGCTTTAATCCTTATTATTATTATTATTATTATTATTGTTATTTTACATTGAGTCAACACTAAATGTTAAGAGCAATGATTTACAATCATGCGCATTAAATTATTTTGAGTTAACTATACCTGGGTCTATTTGAGTTATTTTGAATTATTTCAACCTTGTCAACTTTAATTATTAGAGGTATTTAGACTTTATTCAACCTGGTCACCTTTAACTATTCAACTTATTTAGAGTTATTTCAACCTGCTTAGATTTAAGTATTCGAATTATTTAGTTATGTCAACCTGGTCAACTTTAACTGTTCAGGTTATTTAGAGTTATTTCAATCTGGTTACATTAACTATTCAAGTTATTTAACATTATTTTAATCTGGTTACTTTAACTATCAAAGTTATTTAGAGTTATTTCAACCTGGTTAACTTTATTTGACTTATTTAGCCAGTTAAACTCCATGGAACCACCGGTGGTTCCAAATTCGCATTCATTGCAATTCAACAGTTCATAACTTTTATATTTCATAAGCTACATACAAGTGTAAGGTGTCATTTGAAAGCTGCAACTGTCCTCTTTTCAGTTCAGTAGATCATTTATGCAAATATTGAGGCATCTAATGTGTAATTTGCTTCAAATAAACTATGCGCCCAAAAATTTTATCCAGAAATATGAATATGATTATTTATTATTATAATTTAATAAAATTGATATTTCAATCAATATGTATAAATCATACATCAAATGAAAGGGTTGATTCTCTGGATTATGAGAAAAATAACTGTTAAGCTGTCAAGTGAAACATGAACATGAAACATGAACACTTCAAGTCAAGTCAATAAAAGCCACTTGACTTGACTTGAAGTGTTCATGTTTCTTTTATTTATAGGAAATACCTGTAATTTATAATCACTTTTACTTTTAATCGCTTTTCATTTATAATCACTTTTACTGCTACATGTCCATGTTTTTACAACTTTTATATATTATCTTGACATTGTTGAATTCCTGATGTTGTTCTGAAACTAACAAGCCCTCGTTTGTGTCTCTATGACAACCGAGTGCAAAGAAATCCAAGATTTATTGTCCTCATGCATGGCAAAAATATAACGCCATGAAGGGACCTTTATTTTGAAACTTCTCAACCGTTCCT
>BRDA01000856.1:5381-18526 GCA_036984385.1 Crenuchus spilurus | reverse complement strand
CACGCTGGTATCGGATCCTGTAGTATCGGAGCACTTTTATGAATACGAGTACAAGTACACGAACGTGGTATCGGACAGATACCCGATGCTGGTATAGGTATCGGTGCATCCCTACAAAAAACCCTGTTACACACCTTCAGAAATGTTCTTACCCTCATCTGATCTTTCTACTGGGTTCTATGGCATCACAATAAAGCCAGGCTGATTTGCTCCTCCCAACAATTGCAAAAGGTCTGATTTCAAGGTGACTGTACTGGAGGACACAATTCTATGGTGTAAAACGCCCAAACATCAACATAATGTCAACCAATGAAACCTCAGCTGAAGTGTGTAATATGTATAAGCCCTGTCGAGCCCATCTTTTCAACCACAGTCTTATCCACATCCACTTTTCTTGGCTTTTTCTAAGAAGAACACACTCACTAGCATAGCAAAGGTTTGTTTATGTCTCGTTTGCAAGAAGCTCACATAATGTAGCAGTTTATGAGAAACTCTTGTGAGGTCTTGAGGGTCAGTGTGCATAATCTGAAAGCGTGTGGCATTTCATTCAGGGCAGATCATATGGGGACTTTTAAGAATAACAACGATCAATGAGAGAAAAAAAGGTGAAAATGTTTTGTGTTTTCAACAATGTTACGATTTTTAAAATCCTGTAGTATGTGTCAGGTTCTTGTCAAAGCATCCTACAAACTGCATCAGAATCTATTCAGAGGAGCAGTGCTGATGACTGGACATCATCACCACCACTGCCTCGGGCAGCTGATCCAGGATCAGTGTTATTCTGAGCCACTGAGCTGCTTTCCTGCAGGAAAATAACAATGTTAGCAGTTGGAACAAAGCTGAAGTTAAGCTCACCCTTGCCCTCTTTGGTTTTGGCTTTTTTGACTGGCCCCGTCGGAGACAGCTGCTGGATGCTGCCGAGAGAGAGAGGCGGGGCCACGTTGACCGTTTCCACAGCAGCAGCCACAGCGGCAGCCACGGCCGTAGCCGAGGAGCCTTTAAATGGGTTGTTAGCACTGAACTCGCGCCACTTTGCTCCTAATACTGTCATCATCTTAGACATTGGGATCTTAGGGTTCTTCTTGGCAATGAGGGGCCTGAGCACCAGAGTAGAGAACAGTTAGAGATAAAAGAGCACTGCCATTACAAAAGTACAGTGAAATATGCTAATTTCCATTAAACAATCTAGTTCAATTCATGATATTCCCAACAAACTCTTCTATCTTGAATTTTTTTGTCCATTTGGTGCCAGTTTTGAAAGGTCCTGCTGCATTTTGTGGCTTCCTTGCAGGCATCTTGCCCTTCTTGTCTCACTACAGGTGTGTAAATATGATTTTTATGTCAAATTTAACTGATGTTTCTGTTTTTACTTGCTGTATCAACATCAGACTACAACTAGTAGAGTTTTAAGACAGAACGTTTGACGTTTGAATGTTTGGCTTGAATACGCTGGTATGATCGGTGACTCCAAAGGGTTCATATGTAACTCACTATGTGTTCTACTGTGGATAGTCAGATTCAGAGCTATTTGACATGTCTAGTTATTAATAATATAGTTATCTGTTGTATTAAATAGTCTGTTTTAACCCATTTTAACCTGAGAAACTGGCTAAAAGCCTTGTAGTTGGTGATGGTTTTGTAATCGTCCTCAGAGAAAGCATACTGCACATCCTCCAGACCCCACTCCTCCATCAGCTGACTCGAAGACTTGGGCTCCTGAAGTTTGAAAGAATACGAGATTTTATCAAAGCAACAAGGTCAAATGAAAATCATCACACTTACAATACAACTCTTTCTCAAATTCTGGCACTACTGTTTTACTGGTCCTTCTATTGACAGACCTTGTATCTGCACTCATGTCCATGTTATCTCCACTGATCATACAGGAGCACTGTGTGTAGTTCTACAATTACAGACTGTAGTTCATCTGTTTCTCTGTGTACTTTATTCTCCTCCTTTCACCTGTTCTTCAGTGATCAGGACCTCACAGAGCAGATATTATTCTCAGCACTGCAGTGACACTGATGTGGTGGTGGTGTGTTAGTGTCTGTTAGAGTAGATCAGACACAGCAGAGCTGCTGATGTTTATAAACACCTCAGTGTCACTAATGGAGTATAAATAGTGCACCAACCAGCCAACAGCATCCTGTGATCACCAGTGAAGGACTAGAGGACCAACACACACTGTGCAGCAACAGATGAGCTGCTGTCTCTGACTTTACATCTACAAGGTGGACCAACAAGGCTGGTGTGTCTAATAGAGTAAACAGTGAGTGGACACAGTGTTTAACATCTCCAGCAGCTCACGCACTAACACACCACCACCACATCAGTGTCACTGCAGTTCTGTGAATGATCCACCAATCAAATAATACCTGCTCTGGTCCTGTATGAGCAAAGAACCTGGTGAACTAAGTGAACAGAGAAACAGATGAACTACAGTCTGTAATTGTAGAACTACACAGAGCTCCTGTATGATCAGTGCAGCTGATAACATGAATGAGTGTAGATACAAGGTATGTGTACCTAATAAAGTGGCCAGTGTGTGTATATAATATATTGTGAATATGACATTTTAGCAATATTATCCACATCTAATTTGCTGCAATAACCTTCATATTTCCATCATCGTCGTCGTCGTCGTCATCATCATCATCTTTTTTCCTCCATTTAGTTTTCTTCTCTTTCTTCTCTTTGGGTTTCTTCTTTTTCTTCTTCAGCAGGCAGTAGCTGCTGCTCTCGCTCTCTGACAGGTGCCCGTGGTCGTCCCTGTCCGACATGTCCTCACGCTCAACAAGACTGACCTGGAAACACACAGATAAAGACGTCACATTACAACGTTCATCGACGCTTCAGGTTTTCACTCAAGATCTGACTCTCAGCCTATGAAAGGTTAGCCACACCCACTCTTCCTATGATAGTTTAGCCACACCCATTCAGCCTATGAAAAGTTAGGCACACACACTCTTTCTATGATAGTTTAGCCACACCCATTTAGCCTACGATAATTTAGCCACACCCATTCAGCCTATGATAGTTTATCCATGCCCATTCAGCTTATGATAGTTTAGCCACACCCATTCAGCCTATGATAGTTTAACCACACCCATTCAGCCTATGATAATTTACCCATGCCCATTCAGCTTATGACAGTTTAGCCACACCCATTCAGCCTATGATAGTTTAGCCACACCCATTCAGCCTATGATAATTTACCCATGCCCATTCAGCTTATGACAGTTTAGCCACACCCATTCAGCCTATGAAAAGTTAGGCACACACACTCTTTCTATGATAGTTTAGCCACACCCATTTAGCCTATGAAAGGCTAGCCACACCCACTCATCCTATGATAGTTTAGCCACACCCATTCAGCCTATGATAATTTATCCATGCCCATTCAGCTTATGACAGTTTAGCCACACCCATTCAGCCTATGAAAAGTTAGGCACACACACTCTTTCTATGATAGTTTAGCCACACCCATTTAGCCTATGAAAGGCTAGCCACACCCACTCATCCTATGATAGTTTAGCCACACCCATTCAGCCTATGATAATTTATCCATGCCCATTCAGCTTATGATAGTTTAGCCACACCCATTCAGCCTATGATAATTTATCCATGCCCATTCAGCCTATGATAATTTATCCATGCCCATTCAGCTTATGATAGTTTAGCCACACCCATTCAGCCTATGAAAGGCTAGCCACACCCACTCATCCTATGATAGTTTAGCCACACCCATTCAGCCTATGAAAGGATAGCCACACCCACTCATCCTATGATAGTTTATCCATGCCCATTCAGCTTATGATAGTTTAGCCACACCCATTCAGCCTATGATAGTTTAACCACACCCATTCAGCCTATGATAATTTACCCATGCCCATTCAGCTTATGACAGTTTAGCCACACCCATTCAGCCTATGATAGTTTAGCCACACCCATTCAGCCTATGAAAAGTTAGGCACACACACTCTTTCTATGATAGTTTAGCCACACCCATTTAGCCTACGATAGGCTAGCCACACCCACTCATCCTATGATAGTTTAGCCACACCCATTCAGCCTATGATAATTTATCCATGCCCATTCAGCTTATGATAGTTTAGCCACACCCATTCAGCCTATGATAATTTATCCATGCCCATTCAGCTTATGATAGTTTAGCCACACCCATTCAGCCTATGAAAGGCTAGCCACACCCACTCATCCTATGATAGTTTAGCCACACCCATTCAGCCTATGAAAGGATAGCCACACCCACTCATCCTATGATAGTTTAGCCACATCCATTCAGCCTATGATAGTTTAGCCACACCCATTCAGCCTATAAAAGGTTAGCCACACCCACTCATCCTATGATAGTTTAGCCACACCCATTCAGCCTATGATAGTCCTTTCAGCCTATGATAGTTTAGCCACGCCCATTCAGCCTATGATAGTTTAGCCATGCCCATTCAGCCTATGATAGTTTAGCCACGCCCATTCAGCCTACAGCAGTTTAGTCTGACCCATATAGTTTACAATTTAGCCCCACCCATTCACATTAAAACAGTTTAGCCCCACCCATTCAGGCTACAACAGTTTAGCCCCACCCATTCACACTAAAGCAGTTACGCCCCAACCATTTAGTTTAGCTCCATCCTACAACCCTTCAGCCCCACCCATTCAGGCTACAGCAGTTTAGCATCACACATTTAGCTCAAGGTAGTTTAGCTCCACCCACGCTGGCTTCAATAGTTTTGAGTGGAGTTTCCATGTTCTCTGTGTGTGTGCGTGGGTTTCCTTCCCCAGTCAATAACATGGAGTTCGGGAATTGGGTACTCTTAACAGTATTGGAGTGTGTGTCTGTGTGTGTGCGTGTGTGTGTGCCCAGCAATGGCTTGGTGTCTTGTCCTGGCTACAATTAAATTAGTGTAATGCCCTGCCCAGTGCCCAATGAGGGGACTCTGACCAGGATTTCTGATTTTCTGGAGTTATGAGCCTTACTGATCAACATTAAAACAAAACAAGGCTTAACGTTTGTCACTTTACATGTAATGAATATAAAACACATGACCGTTTACCTTTATGAATGTAATTATGAACACAAATGAACTTTTTCATGATGACTGTAAATGTGAGATGGGGACTCCAGGAAGACCTGCAGTAAAGTCCAGCAGGACACAGAACCTGTAATGACCGATAGTGGACAGACTGGACGTGTGTATATGGTCCACGTGTTATATTAACAGTACAGCCTGTTGCGTTGTTGCTTTGCAGCATCTGCACGTCTCTGTGGAAGACGCCGCTGCGGCAGAACTCACAGCCCAACCATCAGTCCATCTGCGTTGCTATGGCAACCAAACTGTGCAGTGCTATTGTTGGGGGGGGGTTCTCTCTCTCTCTCTCTCTCTCTCTCTCTCTCTCTCTCTCTCTCTCTCTTTTTCTCCCCCACTGCTGCAGCAGCCAATGGAACAGCGCCACCCAATCAGAAGCGTTTGCATAACGAGCTTGTTTTGCAGAGGCTCCGTAGATGCAGAGCCCTGTGTTCTAAAGGGCTGTCTAGACAAATCTCATTTACACACCCAGAGAGGAGAGAGAGAGAGAGAAAGAGAGAGAAGGCTAGGGAGAGAGAAAGAGAATAGGTGAGAAAGAAAGGATAAACAGACAGAGAGAAAGAGGGAGGGATAGAGGGCGAGTGAGAGAGAGAGCACTAGAAAGCTAGACAGTCATCTAATATTCTAACCAAATGAAGAGATTTCAATTTCTGACAAAGGAACATAGAAGAACAAAAGGCTAAATCCGTTCACTTGTATGTGTGTATATATACTGTGTATGTATTTAATATATAATAATAAATTATATATATATGCACGTATCCTCTGCATAAGCCCAAATCCACCATGACTCACAGCCTCAAACAGTCTGAGCTGTAAACCCCCCCACACAGCACTGCTGCTGAAGACAGAGTTGTCAGAATCCGTCATTAACCTCTTAACACTACGCTGTACTTCTTAGGATTCTCCATCTGAATCTGCACGTCTGAGTTTTTAGACAGTAGCTACATGAAACAAGTGCAAAATGTTGACCTTCAAATGATGAGAAAATGTGTTTTATGCTTTGTAATATAATAACACTTTATAATTTACTGCTGAACACTAAAAATGTAGAAGCTTTTAAGTCCCAGAAATGAGTTATTTCAGGCTGCACAGCACTAAAGGGACTCTATGTAGCTCATCTTACATCTCTAGTTTGTGCCTCAAACAGGACACAAACTGAGGTTCTGGTTTTCTTTGGCCAAGCAAATTGTGCCTGACGTTTAGCTTTAATGTTCTCCGAGGGGTAACTTCCTTCCCTGGTCAAAGCTATCTAGAACCGTTTTGTTTACAACACAAATATACAGTGAACCTACACATGTGTTTTTATATGTACTCTTGATCATGATAAAACAGCAACTTCTTTAGGGACGATTAAGGTGTCTTAGAACGTCCTGCACCCCCTCTGCCATAACGAATAACAGACATGGCTCAAATGTCCAATTTTAAAAGAGAGCATCTAGAACAGAACAAACATTACTGAAGAAAATAAATGAGAAGCCATGAAGGGAAGAATGACTAGAGTAAGTGGCAATGACAAAGAGGAATCCCCCCAGTTAGCTTAGCGCTTGGCAGGTTCAGAAATCACAGCAGATTCTGAACCGCTGACCGACTGACCGTTCCCACACTTCATCACTCTCAGCAGAGCACAGGCCCACAGCCAAGAAGAGGCAAGGGCCAATCTGTGAACAATCATACGCTTAAAACAGCACACTCAGGGCTTCTGGAGTCTTTTCATGCATGTCACCGTGGTAAGAAAAGCTCATAACTCAATGTTTTATTGGCTAATTTGCTACACCATTTAAAAACAGCAGCTTTTCTTCACATCATGTGATCATTACAGGACCAGTGGAAATAATACTGGGCTATTCAGGTTCATTTAGAATATTTAGGATGTTAGGGTTCACACCTGAAGATGAGAACACTTAGAGATGAAAGAGTGCTGCATAATAAAATATGCTAATGTACATTAAACAATCTCATCTAATTCATGATAATCACAACAAACTCTACATGAATGAATAGCAGAGTGATATTTAGTAATAAGACACATTAACCATTTGGACTATTTTGGCCATTTTTGAATACTTTGTATTTTGCATTTATATACCACAATAATAATATTTATCAATTTATCAATCAATTAATAATAATGTTTTACGCAAACATGCACAATGAAGCATTTTAAAGCTGTAAAAACTGAGTTATATACAACTATTTACTGCAAAAAGCTTTTTGTGGCAGTGTTGACAGGCAATTCTGCATTGTGTGGCTTCTTCATGAGCATCTCGCCCCTCCCATCTCATTACAGCTGTATCTCAGTCTTTACTTGATATATCAACATCAAACTAAAACTAGTCTACACAGTAAATCTGCCAGTGTTAAATCAACACTATTATAGTTAAATTAACACTATTATAGTTAAATTAACACTGAGGGTGTCAAAATGTAACACTCTCAGTGTTAATTTAACTCTAATAGTGCTGATTTAACACTAGCAGATTTACTGTGTAGTTTGAAGACCCAGCTTTGGACTGAAGTCATGCTGAGATGACTAAAACCAAGCACATGAACCATGTCTGATCAGTGACTCCAGAGGGTTAAGATTTTTTTTTCTCTTTACAACAGCAGTATGTATCTAAGGACATAACAGCACTGCTGTGATACCACATGGACTTTTTCAGACTTTCTGTGATGTAAGCTTGGCTTAATGTTCGTTTAATCCTGTCAAGAAAATGTCAGGATCTAAGAGGCAAAACGTCTGCTGTTCCCGTGTCTCCACTGACAGATAGAGCAGATATCCAACACTGAGATGATATGAAGAAGCTGGCTGAAGAATGCCTATGCTAACTGGGCTAGAACAGCTAGCTAGAGCCTTTAAAGTTCTACAGAAAATTTCCAAATGCAGCGCCAAGAAGTGAGGCTGAGGAGCAACCATCAGCCATAATCAGGGGCGGTACTAGTGCTGGGCTACGTGGCTATAGCCCTGGGTCATTTCTCAATAGCCCCGGGTCATATGCAGTATCTAACCCAGAACTGATCGACCAACATCCGCCCACTTTCCGCCCCTCTGAACAAGACTGTTCATCATGTGTTGCTGATCACATGGTATTGGGACAAAGAAGAGAGCTCTGTTGGTAATGTAATTGACAATGTTTGTATGGCGAGGTGATTGCTGTGTTATTTCAGGTGGTTGCCAGAGTGTTGCTAGGTTGCTAGGCAGTTGCTATGGTATCCCAAGTGGTTGCTATGGTGTCTCAAGTGGTTGCTTATGTGTTGCTGGGTTAGGCAATGTGATTGATTGGATGTTACAGTATATTTGTATCATTGTTGCATTTAAAGGTTGCCAAAATGTTTACACTACATTCATTTATATGGGAAACAAACCCACAAAAATCCACTGCTATGTGGAAACTGCATCCGATCAAAAAGATGTATACCATCCTGCATCACACTATCAGACTGAACAATCTGGAGTTGCAACAGAGTCAATATCCTGAAAACTGCGGGAGGACATATGCAGTGAATCTCTAGCATCTCTGTGCATTGCTTTGCATACGTATCATCAGTAGACACGGAATACCACAAATTACACAATGACTCAATTACACACTGGATACTATCTCAGTCCCTGCAGTCAATTACAATATTTTGGTTGCACTTTGACCTGAGTCATAGATTTAACTCTTTAATAGTCGACTGAGCAGCTCTAGCCACTAGCGTCCAAGAAGTTATTTCTTTGTTAAATGGCACCCTTGAGGCTGATGTGGCCTGAAGTTTACTGACACTTGGGACTGAAACAGTCACTGACTTGATCCTTGAACCTGCAGGACATGGCTGAATGGCTTTGAGCAAGTCACTTAACTACCAACTGCTTCCTGGTGCTGCAGATGATGGGACTGCCCACTGCTCTGGGCATGTTCGGTTCAGTCCAGTTGTAAGTCAGCAAACAGAAGGTTCATTTAACCTTCTTGTTCAACAACCTGACTGCACAAGACGGGCGGCAGAGTGGCTCAGTGGAAACAACAGAGTTATTGCTGGATGCTCATGGAGTGCAAACCATGAAGGCTGTGGGCATCACCTCAAAATTCCCTATGGAAACTTGCACAGGAGACAGGTATTCCCAGAAGCAAACATCAGAAAGCTGACAAAAAAAGTCTCCATGAAGACCACATCATGACCTGATCAGGAGAAAAGAACTGCACGCTGGACATTGTGAGCACATGTAATAAACATCAGTATTTTTCACACAGACTGAGGTTTATTTAATCCAAACTTCATCAGCAGACCTTCATTAATATTCAAGTTATTCACGATTGTTTGGATAAAGAAGCAAATGGGACACCTTGTACTTTACTGCCAATATAAATTTAGCCAATTTATAAAAGAGGCAACAACAACTTTAGGCACAGTATTCAGGACTACTTTGAATTTGCCAAATGAACTATCAGGCTGATATTTGCTCCTTTTCCTGTTCCTTTTCTGGAGTCTGAGGGTATTTCAGACACTCTGATGTAGTCTGACTTTTTCACAAATTACACCCATCTAACATGATTTTTTTCCAAAGTGTTACACAGGCTTTTGTTCAGCACAAACTCAGCAACAGCAGTGTCAGAACAGTAAGAGTGTCATAAGTCTTGATTAAATAAATAAATATGCTAAATAAATTCTGATTAAATCTGCTCTAAACTTAGACTTTACAAAAACCTGTTTTCAGATGTGCTGATATATTGTAAAAAGTCACCTAAGGTGAGATGTCTTTGTTCATGTCCACATTCCAGCTGCTGGAATCCACCAATGGCATGTCCGGAATTACCATGTCATTATCATATGAATGAGAGAGTGCGTCTTTTGGTGGGAAAATATGCATAGCTGTCTGACTCACTCTCACAGACGTGTTTCTGCTTATTTAAGCTCCTCTCACAAGAATATATGTGACCCCGCCAGGGAAAACCAGGCCAAAGTCACTGGGCAACTTATTGAGGTATTGTGTCAATATCGTGTCACTCACATTAGCGAGAAAACTTAGCCACTCGGTATTATTGCTGTAAATGAAAGATAACAGTCTCCGATATTTATTATAGTACATATTTTGATCAAAAACAAAACTTAAATTCACAAAAAAGTTATTTTGAAAAAAAATAATTTTGAAAAAAAAGAATGACTTTGACCTGGTTTTCCCTGGCGGGGTCACATATATGCTAAAAATCTTCACACTAAAAATATATGTGTCAGTTCAAACTATACAGTGTATTTGAAAAGTAGACCCTTTAACGATTCTGGAGTGTGTTTAGTTTTGTTTCTAGGATAAAATCTTGCAGTTATAAAATTTTTTTTGCAGAATTTCTGTTTTATTCCTGCAGGCGGATCTGGCAACTTCAAAAGGTTAATGAGTGACGATAGCTTGACACAACTTCACCTAATTGGTCCAAAAGTCCAAAACATAAAAAAGTGTTTTCACATTGCAAACCTGCAGCTGATCTGGACCAAGACCGCCTCTTTTAGTCCTCTCATCCAGAACAAGGTCCAGTGCACCTTTCAAGCCTGCTATATTGGTTTGGACCAAACTGAAAAGTCTAAAAGTTCAGACCAAACGATAGTGTGAAAGCTCCTTATAACCAAAAGGGTTTTACCTCTTTCTTCTTCTTCTTGACTTTTGGCATCTTGCCCTCCTTCAGCTTGCTGGGTTTCTTCTTCTTCTGTTTAACCGAATCTTCTTCGGACAAGAAGCGCTCCAATGGTGAGAGTGGCATGCTGTCACGCTCGTCTTCTTCATCCTCATCTGTAGACATAAACACAAATCATGTCATCAGGAGGTTTTTAACATTAGATAATGCTGGACTGCTGTTAATAGCTAACTTCCATTACTTGGTAGCTACGTTAGCCACTTCTGAGGTTCTTTATGGATGTGACGGCTGAAAAATAAAAAACAGAAAAAACATTGAAGCCTTTGAACTTTGGTGTTGGATAAGCCTTTTGAGAGAACCTTGGACAGCAAAGAAAACAAATCAGTGGAGCCTCGACCAAATCAATGCTCATCTTTCACTAGAAGCCCAGACAACCAAACTGGAGCTCTCTTATTTTGGGATTATGAGAAGAACCAGTTCACTTGACAAGACAGTTGAAGATAAAAGTGGAAGAGGGCGACCCTATTACACTTGGTACTTGGTGGTGTGTCAGTAAATGGGCTCTGGGCACCCACACACTTGGCACCCAGCGTGTGAGTAAAAGGAACTCAGGCTGTCAAATTACACTCAGCACCCAGTGTGCTGGTAAAAGGGGCTCAGGCTGATTCCCCTGTGTGCTGACACAGTCCAGATGTGATTTAATAGACCTGAGTTGATTATGTTTCAGCAAGATGTGCAACAGGGTTAAACAAAGTAATGATGTATACACAGAATTACTAAAACAGCAACAAGGTGGATGGATACAAACAGAGGAATCATGAATGAGCCATTAAGAAGCCTAAAAACATAAACCTGGATGTTCTGGAGAAACACTATCCATGTGGTTGTAAGACAGCACCCTTCAGCAGGACAGAAACTGGGAGCTCAGTTCTATTTGTTTGGGACTTAAACATCAGTAAAGGATTGAATGCAAACACTGTAACTGAAGATATGACACATGGTTTGTTAGTAGCAGAATTTTAGATTAGCAGCTCACAGTAGTCAGAAATGAACAACTGGAATACAAAGAAGATTTCAGCTTTCATTGGACTGTTGTGTGGATCTCAGTACTTGCCATTTCCTTTGAGTTTAAGAAGTTAATACTGAGGTTAAGATAACCTTACCCAGCAAACACTACACTGGCACAATATTGCCTACGTTTTAGCAACGTTGATAACCAGTTTGGTATAAAGGAGGGGTGTAAGAAAAGATTGATGCACTTAAGTGCACTGCTGAGAGTTTTGCTAAAATTTGATTTAAAAAATTCACATTTATATTTGTCTGGCGCTGCATTAAGATCTTGTATTGATGATGATAGATTTGTACCACTGCACAAAGTCTTCTCTAATACATCTCAATGGTTTTCAGGTCTGCACTCTGTAGTGGCCAATCCATGTGTGAAAAAGATGTTTCATGCTCGCTGAACCACTCTTCCACAATTTGAGCCCGATAAATCCTGCCATTATCTTCTTAGAATATGTCTGTGTCATCAGGAAGAAAACATCCAGTGATGGAATATTCAGGTAGTCAGCTGACACATAATATTGCTGAACCTCGACCTGACCAACTGCTGCAACCCCAGATCATAGAACTGCCCCACACAGGCTTATACTGTAGGCACTAGGCATGATGGGTGCATCACTTCAGCCGCCTCACTTCTTACCCTGATGCACCCATCACTCTAGAACAGGGTAAATTTGAACTCATCAGACCACATGACATTCATCCATTGCATCAGAGTCCAATCTTTATGCTCCCTAGCAAGTTTAAGCACTTTTTGCTGGTTAGCCTCACTGATAAGTGGTTCTCTTAAGGCCACACAGTCTCAATCCCTTGAGTTCCTTTTACATTGTGCAGGTTGAAATGCTCTTACTTTCACTTTTAAACATATTTCCAAGTTCTACTTTTGTTTTTCTATTATTTGATTTCACCAAGCGTTTACATGATTGACGATCCCGATCATTCAAGATTGTTTTCTGATCACATTCCTTCCTTGAAGATGATGTTTCCCCCACTGTCATTTGACTTATACTATATATATATAGTATATGTAGATTGCATGTCAATTCGGCCCAAGCTCAGCTGATATTTCAGGTGGGACTCATCATCATTCATCAGCCAGTTGAAACTGAGAGTTGATTACACTTAGCAACAGATGTGTTAATATCAGGGGTTTGGGCCAACTGTCACATTACACCCTGGACCAGGCATGTCACTAAAAGGGGCTCGGGCCAACTGTCATTTTACACTCAGCACTTGCCATGCCAGTAAAAGGGACTCGGGCCAACTGCCATATTACACTCTAGGGATGCACCGATACCACATTTTTTCAAACCGAGTACGAGTACAAGTACTTACATTTAAGTACTTGCCGATACCAAGTACCAATAAGAGT
>BRDA01000855.1:54059-67218 GCA_036984385.1 Crenuchus spilurus | reverse complement strand
TATATATATAATATACCACATTTATGAAAGTTGTGTTATTATAATTTTTATTATCATTTTATGCTACGCAGTGGGTTCCACACATGGGGGCAGCCATATTGAAAATAGGTTAGTACTGATTCACTGATACATCCAGGCCTCTAGGTGTCAGTACAATGTCAGATTGGCTTCATAACATAAAGAAGAATTGGAGGAAATGACTTATTGCTCCTTTAATGCATTTATTAATTAATAAATTATTAATGTTACTTTCCAAAAGGGACTGGAATGTTAACAAACACTAGAACTCAATAGTCACCTAAATAATAAAAAATAATAAAAAATAATAAAAATTGTTTCCTTAAAAATATATGATATTCAAAACACAATCATCTTACTGGTCATTTGAGGGTGCATTTTGACAGACAATGCTATTTAGGTGACTACTGACATCTAGTGTTTGTTAGCGATATTAGCCTCACGGCTGCAGTTGTACGCTAACGATGCAAAATCTGGATGTTTTGGTTGATCAACTACCTGAAGTCATTGAACAGCTGTGTAAATATGATTTAGAGTGTAGCACTGTGTATTACATGTTTGTGTATGTACTTTCAGGTGGTTCAAGACTGGAAGTTTGTGGCTCAGGTGTTAGACCGAATCTTCCTATGGGCCTTCCTCACTGTGTCTGTGCTCGGCACCATCCTCATCTTCACTCCGGCTCTGAAGATGTATCTCAGCACCGCTCCCTAAACACACACACGCACACGCACACACACATACACACCAATCCACTTACAGACCTCATGAACCAAACCAACACCTTTAACTAGACCTTATTAACTACAAACACTGACCACATTTACATGCACACCAGTGGTTTTATTCAATCTCTTTAAGATAGCTTCATATAACCATAGTACATATAGATGTGATCATGTGGGGGCTGCCAAAGGTTAGTCAAGTGGACTTGGAACCACAGGGTTTGTTCCCCTGTAATAGCAGGACATGGCTGGCACCTAAGTCCCATCTGCTCACCGGGTGCCACAGATGATGGGGCTGCCCACTGCTTAGAGCTTATGTGTGCTCACTGCCCCTACTGTGTGTATTCACTAGTGTGTGTATGGAAGTGATAAAGGCCTATGTATGTAGCAATGTTTTCATCAGTTTGATAGTCTGAAGATCTTAGTCTAAGGTTAACCCAGTTAAAACATCCAGTCCATGCTGGTATTAGACTATCAGAGATTGAAAACATGTAAACATTAAGATCATTCTCTGGGCTCTCCTGAGAAAGTTTTGTGACTTTTTTGGTAGAATTTCTTGAGTGTCACAAAGGACAAACTGACACACTTTCATTATAAATATGCTAAACAGTGTATCTATTTGGTTGACCAATTAATTGGGCTGATTTTTAGAACATCTGTATTGGCTGATTAGATCTGCACAGAAAACAAAAAATGTCACATTTATAGGCACATCTGCAGGTAGCCATTGCTAGCTGTTGTAGAGCAATGTTAGAGCTCCCCCTAGTGTCAGTATCACCACTCTAAAGACATGACTGATAAACCTTTGATTTCTTATCAAGTCAATTATTTTATTTTTATATTTTATCAGATGCAAAATGACACAGCATGATATCAGCATTACATTTCAACTATCAGTCGATATATCAGCACTGGCCTTTGAAAAACCCACATCAGCTGATCACCGAAACTCATGTAGATAAACTTCAGCACATCATGCAGTGGGTGTTTACCAGTGTGAAGCCAAGCTGGGACTCAACTTGAAAACTATAGAAGCCTATAAACGGACTGATTCACAGTTCAGGACATTTTCTTAGACGAACAACTTTTAGACTATTATGTGCATGTAAATGTAGTCAGTTACACCATTTTTTTTACAAACCTTACTAACTACAGCCACAACACTTTATACCCAACACTTTAAAAATCTTAATAAATACAACCTCAAAACTTTACACCAACATCTTTACAAACCTTCATAAGTACAGACCCAACACTTTACACAGATTATTTTACAAACCTTAATAACTACACCTGAAAACTTTATACCATCCCCTTTACAAACCTTAATAACTACACCTCCAAACTTTATACCCAACACTTTACAAACCTTAATAACTACACCTGAAAACTTTATACCCAACACTTTACAAACCATAATAAATACAGCCACAAAACATTACACC
Organism: Crenuchus spilurus; assembly: GCA_036984385.1. Taxonomy (NCBI): domain Eukaryota; kingdom Metazoa; phylum Chordata; class Actinopteri; order Characiformes; family Crenuchidae; genus Crenuchus; species Crenuchus spilurus. Next base: position 65,033 of record BRDA01000855.1, on the reverse strand, counting down.
AACATCTTTACAAACCTTACTAACTACAGCCACAAAACTTTATACCCAACACTTTACACTGATTACTTTACAAACCATAATAAATACAGCCACAAAACATTACACCAGCATTACACCTTACTAACTACAGCCACAAAACTTTATGCCCAACACTTTACAAACCTTAATAACTACACCTGAAAACTTTATACCCAACACTTTACAAACCATAATAAATACAGCCACAAAACATTACACCAACATCTTTACAAACCTTACTGACTACAGCCACAAAACTTTATACCCAACACTTTACAAACCTTAATAACTACATCTGAAAACTTTATACCCAACACTTTACAAACCATAATAAATACAGCCACAAAACATTACACCAACATCTTTACAAACCTTACTAACTACAGCCACAAAACTTTATACCCAACACTTTACAAACCATAATAAATACAGCCACAAAACATTACACCAACATCTTTTCAAACCTTAATAACTACAGCCACAAAGCTTTATATCCAACACTTTACAAACCTTAATAACTACACCTGAAAACTTTATACCCAACACTTTAAAAATCTTAATATAACCTCAAAACTTTACACCAACATCTTTACAAACCTTCATAAGTACAGACCCAACACTTTACACTGATTACTTTACAAACCTTAATAAATACACCTGAAAACTTTATACCATCCACTTTACAAACCTTAATAACTACACTTCCAAACTTTATACGCAACACTTTACAAACCGCAATAAGTACAGCCCCAGCACTTTACACAGATTACTTTACAAACATTAATAACTACATTTGAAACAAATCTCAAAGTGATATAAAGTAAAGAAAATATCTATACCATAAATGTATACCAATCCTTTTAAAAATCTTAACCACATCCCAAATATTTATACCAACCCATTTACAATCCTTAATAACCACAACTCAGAAAAGTACCCAAACTCCATTACAAACCTTAATAATTACACCCCAAATATTTACACCATCCCCTTTATAAACTTTAATAACTATATTAAAAACATACAAACCCTTTACACTTCAATAACCATATCTTTATATTTTCTACTAACCCCTTTGCAAACACCTCAGAAATGTATACAAACCCTTTACCTTAATAACCACACCCCAAAAATGTACACCAACTCTTTACATGCATTAATAAGTACACCTGAAATATTAATAGCAATCCCTTTAAAACACTGCACCTAAAAAAATTACACTAACATTTTACAAATCTTAATAACCACAGACCAAAACTTTATGCTTTACAAATTATTCCTAAAAATGTTATTCTTGATAACATTTTTAAATATAATAGTTTTTACTATTCCAACTCCTTTACAAACCTTAATAACCACACCTCAAATATTGATACCAACCACTTTGCAAACCTTTATAACCACACTTCAAAAATTTACAACAAATCCTTTACAAACCTTTATAACCATGCCTCAAAACTTTACATCAACCACATTACAAACCTTAATAACACACCATAAAAAATATTCCAACTCCTTTTTAATAATAATTTTAAAACCTTAATAACCACAGCCCAAAACTTTACACCAACCACTTTACAAACCTTTATAACCTCACTTCAAAAAATTACCCCAACCACTTTACAAACACTTCAAAAATTTACACCAACTCCTTCACAAACCACAATGAAAACTACCTAAAATGCATACCAACCTCTCTACAATGCTCATGCTCATTCAGCATGCACTTTAAATATTTATACCAACCTCTTTAAAATTTTAATGAACCACATATGAAACATTATGACAACACCTTTACAAACAATAACATCACCTTTAAAAAACTGCTACAAAAATATATGTCTTTATACCTTTACTTATATATGTGCACTAAATCTCAAATTTAAACACAAGCCAGTTTCCAATACTAGAGCAATGCTCCTTAGTCAACCCTGCCTTCAAGTTCTTCCCAAACATCTACTACCTACATTACAAACCTCAATCGAAATTCTTATGTGGACAGTTGAGAACTGATGTGATCTAGAACTCTTTTGAAACCATTTGAATCTACTCAAGCTTTTTCCAGGAGGTTTTATAGCCTCTTCTGCTCAGCTTCAGACTTTTATTTGCACTGATCTACAAACCAAACGGAGTGACGACAACAGCCACTGATGGATTTGCTGTCATCTTGTTTCCTGGTGTTGGGAAGTTCATCTGAGAAGAACTGATTTCTGATGAACAAGTGTCTACAAGTGAAGAGCACAAATGAGACTCAGTGGGGACTCCCACTGATCAATGTTGGAATGATCTATATCAACACATATTCATTCAACCATTAGCTGTCCTAAATACATATTGTACAAACCTCAGCATATGAATTCATCCATATCATCCAGTATGGTAGCAATACTTATGAAAATAGTCAAGTGTTCATGTATGTAGTTCTGTAGGATTGTCTTCTATTTAACAGGACTGGAGAAGATGATAGCTGTGCCTCATGGATTCATACTGGTTATAGAACTGTAGCATTCTGGGAAACTTTCAACATTGACAGCATATATGCAGTCATATCAGAATATTATGATGACCTACCTAATAATGGGAATAACCACCCCTGGCTTGGATGACGCCTGTGATACGTTGACTGTATGAGGTGAAAGACGGTATTGGGAGACACTCATGCCCTGCATCATCTGATTCATTGTTGCCCTCTGGTGTAAATGATCTGTGGGTGTCTGTACGAGATGTAAGAGAAGTCCATTCTCAGTACACCTTCACTATGGTGGCTCTACAATGTCACAAAGTTTCTGAGATGCTGCCTCCACCATGCTTCACCCAGTACCCTATAATCATGCATTTTTGGACATCAGTTACCCATAATGATGGTTTTGCACACTGCTACAACTGACATGTGGTATCTATGTCAGCCGAGTTGATTTCAAACCATAACATTCTGATATGACTATATATTTTTTTGAGAATGTGTATATTGTCTATTAGTGCCCCTTTTATCTTGGAGATTACAGTGGTGTGTACTGTGTGCTCGTGTTGATCATGTATGTATCATGAACATTATAACTGAATGCTTAAATGGTTATTGTCTTTTTTATTACATTAGATGTTATTAAAATATACAATATGTATATTTTAAATATAACTACATACATTTCATATAAAGCACCAATATATAACATTTATATGCATATATGACAATATAATACATGAATGTGTTGACAAATTATGGTCAGTAGCTGGCTGTTACCCAGTTAGCTAGCTAGCAGCATGAGGTAATGCTAACATTAGCTAACTTTACAAACTGAGTGAACGTGTAAACTAGACAGAAATAATTTTATTGTCATGGGACTGATGCAAGCCAGAGGGCAGAGTCAAGCTCCCTCTACAACCCTGTTTTAAGAAAAAAAAACTATGTAATTCAAGTGCAGAGAGGGGGGTGGCAGCAACAAAAAAATAAAGGAAAACTTGTGAAAAACACAAACAATAAATGCTGCAGCTGGGAATGAATAAGTGCAGTGGAGGTGGAAAGGTGTGGTGCACACATGCTTTATTCAAAAGGCATAGGCACTGCTATATAGATTCCTACACTCTACAGGGGCAGATCCATCCCAGGGGAACCTATGCACCACTTGAGGGTGCCTAGGGATGTATGCCTCCCTGCCAGAACTGCTATCATGGGAGCCTTTTGCGGCCCACTTTGCACCCAAAAAGGAGGAGGAGATGCCATACCACACCATGCCTGGGATTACTGCCACTGCTCTCCAGGCTGACAAGATTATCAGCATGTTTCCTCCTAAGGCAAAGAAAACAAATCCCACAAATCATTCCATGAAAAAAAAGAAACTGACATCCCTGACCTCCTTAAATTTGACTGAGAGGAGGTTATGGACTGGGAAAAGGAGATTTAGAGGATACAAGTTGGGGCAGAGTAGGTCCCCTACAAAAACCTGTCTGCAGACCAGGAGACTGAATAGACTGAACTGACTCCACCCCAAACTATAGTGCTGAAGCATTTAAGAAAGCCAGCAACCAGTTGAATGTGATGAGTACTAGTGATAACCAGTAAGGGGAAAGGGGCTTGCCCCAGCGACCATTCGCTGAGCCGAATGGGGTAACCCTGTGGCAATAACAAGAAAAGGGCAGTTTCATTTGCAGTCTGTTACAGGGCCAATCGAAACTGCGAGTGTGGTCCGTTGCAGTTATTTACACTTGTTTTTCTTATTTCTCATCAGTATTTCAAAAATAATTCCACAATTACAGTATTAGCTCTGCCCATCAGCCATAACATTAACACCACTTCTTTGTATCTATACTTGTTGTCCATTTTAGCTCCACTGGCCATACAGGTGCACTTTGTAGTTTTACAATTACAGATTGTAGTCCATCTGTTTCTCTGTATACTTTGTTACTTTGTATACAACAATGGTATAAAGACCCCCCACAGGACCATCACAAAGCTGGTATTAGTTGATTGGTGGATCATTCTCAGCATAGCATTGATGTGGTGTAGAGCTGACTCAAAGAATCAATTCTTTAACTCTGAGTTGCAACGTGAATATGGTAGAGACTGTGATGATGACAGAGCTTAGTTCTAATTGGTGAGAATCTCTGTGGAACCTCTTGGAAGAGGGGATACGGTGAGCAGTAACACTCAAAACAGTTGTTCTTCTAAATTATCCAATCAACTCAATTAACTTGTGAAAAAGAAGCCTAATAGGCCACCTTAAAAGTACAGAGTAGAGAGGTTGGTTGCCCTTTCTTCAGTTTTGGCCCTAGAATGCCTGTGCAAGTCCCTCCTCATCACTTTAGATCAGGAAAGAGTGTCTAGACCAGGGGTCACCAACCTTTTTGAGGCTGAGGGCTACTTCATGAGCACGGAGTCATATGAAGGGCACACAGGACCTGTTTGCTACAAACTTCCTAGATAACTAACGTAATAATAACGATATTAAAAAAGCAGTAGTTATGACACTATGCGGGACCATGTTTCTCATCTTTGAATAATGTGTTAGCGACAAGCATCATAGCTTCTTTAAATACATTCCCATCCGAAAAAGTTTTGTTCTTTATCAAAAAATGTGCAGCACTAAACGAGGCTTCAGTTGCGTTCTGTGATTTTTTCACCGGCTTCGTGAAAAAAGGTCCGCAGTTTGTCTAAAGCTGCCTTTAACCCACGGGCTTTTTCTGTCCGCAATGCGCTGCCAGGTGGGTAGTTGACATCGAAGTTTCCGTGGCAGGTTTTGAAGTGCCTCTCCACATTGTGCCGCTTTGGTACTGCAACAGTCATCCCGCAAATAAGGCACAGCCATTTCTCTTTAAAGGACGTAAAAAAAGAACTCTTCTTCCCAACCATCATTAAAACAGTATGTCCTCTTTCGCTTTTCTGCCATGATTTTTGAGGCAAAAGCACAAGCAGGTTAACTCCTAATCATCACTTCCCTCGGTCAATGAATCAGGGAAGAGGTGGGGCGGCTGCGTGCGAATAACCTTTGAGGCGATTTTGATATGAAATATTTCTACTTGAATTTATGTGAGCATTAATTAAAAATATATGTATATATTTATATTGAGTTGCAATATGAGCTGTGCTATTTTTGGCACATGCTTTGAGGGCGCCATAAAGGGGTCCTGGGGGCGCATGGTCGCCCGCAGGCACAGCGTTGGTGACCTCTGGTCTAGACAGTGTGCAGATTTCAAACAGTCTGGAATATTAAGTGAAAGTGTTGTCTTTGGTGGAGCAGGTGTTTGACTGGAGAAATAAAACTCCAACCTGGAGCAGTAGCTGGTTAGTCTGACCTCTGTATTATTCAGCAGTGGAGATGTTATCCGCTGTGGCAGAGACTCATTTAACACCACCCACAGCAGGTCGACGGGTCTCCTAACCTATTTTACAACATCTGAACCCACTCTCCAATACACATTTACAAAGATGCTCTTTTAGGGAAAAACCAGCATGCATATTTCATTAGCACTCACAATGACTTGTTCTGAGACTCTTTAATGTATGGTGACCACTACAACCGCCAATATATATAAAACAGTGCTACTTGAAAGTTTGTGAACCCTTTAGAATGTTCTATATTCCTGCATAAATGTGACCTAAAACATCATCAGAAGTTCACACAAGTCCTAAAAGTAGATAAAGAGAAGCCAGTTAAACAAATGAGACACAAATATTAGACTTGCTCATTTATTTATTGAGGAAAATGATCCAATATGACATATTTGTGAGAGACAAAAGTATGTGAACCTCTAGGATTAGCAGTTAATCTGAAGGTGAAATTAGAGTCAGGTGTTTTCAATCAATGAGATGACAATCAGGTGTGAGTGGGCACCTGTTTTATTTAAAGAACAGAGATCTATCAAAATCTGCACTTCACAACATGTTTGTGGAAGTGCATCATGACATGAACAAAGGAGAACCTGAGGACTTCAGAAAAAGAGTTGATGCTCATCAGACTGGAAAAGGTCACAAAACCATCTCTAAAGAGTTTGGACTCCACCAATCCACAGTCAGACAGATTGTGTACAAATAGAGGAACTTCAAGACCACTGTTACCTCCTCAGGAGTGTCGACCAACAAAAATCACTACAAGAGCAAGGCGTGTAATAGTCAGTGAGGTCACAAAGGACCCCAGGGTAACTTCTAAACAACTGAAGGCCTCTCTCGCATTGGCTAATGTTAATGTTCATGAGTCCACCATCAGGAGAACACTGAACCACAATGGTGTGCATGGCAGGGTTGTAAGGAGAAAGTCACTGCTCTCCAAAAAGAACATTGCTGCTCATCTGACGTTTACTAAAGATCACGTGGACAAGCCAGAAGACTATTAGAAGAATGTTTTTGTGGACGGATGAGACCAAAACAGAACTTTTAGGTTTAAATGAAAAGTGTTATGTTTGGAGAAAGGAAAACACTGCATTCAGCATAAGAACCTTATCTCATCTGTGAAACATGGTGGTGGTATCAGGTTTGGGTCTGTTTTGCTGCATCTGGGCCAGGACGGCTTGTCATCATTGATGAACAATGAATTGTGAATTATATCAGAGAATTCTAAAGAAAATGTCAGGACATCTGTCCATCAACTGAGTCTCAAGAGAAGGTGGGTCATGCAGCAAGACAACAACCCTAAACACACAAGTCGTTCTACTAAAGAACGTTTAAAGAACAGTTACTGAAACGTTTAGTTACAGTTATTGATGTAAAGGGGGGTCACACCTGATACTTAAAGCAAAGGTTCACATACTTTTGTCTCTCACAAATATGTCATATTGGATCATTTTCCTCAATAAATAAATGAACAAGTATAATATTTGTGTCTCATTTGTTTAACTGGGTTCTCTTTATCTACTTTTAGGACTTGTGTGAACATCTGATGATGTTTTAGGTCAAATGTATGCAGAAATATAGAATAAAGGGTTCACAAACGTTCAGGCAGCACTGTATATATATATATATATTTCACCTAAAATACCTCTCTAACCTTTAGAGGTGAACGTAATGTGACCTCTAAACTTTTGACTGCACATGTTCAGTGTTTCAGTACTTTTTTCACAACTGGCTTCTCTAACAATGAGCTTAACAGCAAAATTCACAACTGCTGTTTGATCCAGGAATCCACCAATAAACATCCTGCTTCAGTCAGAATTAGTATTTAAACTCCTCCTCAGGCTGTTCACATTCTGACATCATCACACTGAGACCACACCTAACACCTGATCATCAGTACCTCACTACTGTGAGGCTTCAGACAGGATGTTCTCAGACAGAAGTGAGCACTGAGCTTAGAGTGTCAAAGAGAGTCATCAGCAGGTTGTAACAGAGACACAGAGAGACTGGAAGAGTCACAGAAAGGCACAGAAGTGGACGTCCTTTGGCCACATCACACACTGATGCCCGCTTTATTGTGAACAGTGCCCTGCAGAACTGGATGATGATGCCACACAACTCCAGCACATTTAATTGAAGTTAGTTTTTTATATATTCACTTGTATTTGAATGAGCAGGTTTATGCTGTTCACGTCAATAACTCAAACATTTGTATTAAAAACATTTAAATAGGTTTTATCAACCTGACAGGAGAGAAAAATGTGGGGAAATGATAGATCGTTTCAGAATTCCTGCATGAAAAGTTTAATAACCATGATTTCAATAGCAAAGCTGCTCCGTTCTCAGTTGTCTCCAATATTACCAGCATTTATCATTTAAAGACACTTTTATATTATTAAGCAAACCGCAGAACAATTTTTTCAGCTCATGTGTTGTCTCAGGAGAATTAATGGAGATTTTCCTATAATTCCTTAAAGAGAAATAACGAGACAAAAATGAGATACCTCTGATTCAGATTCAAATATATTATACTTACAAGAGTCTTAGCTAGAAAAAGTCGAGCTCATATTGAGATTTCTGCCTTTATTAAACATTATTATTATTATTATTATTATTATTATTATTATTATTTGAGCAAATTTGAGCATGAGGTGAGACTTTCACATCTCTACTAAGACTCAACAGGATACAGGATACTGAGATATCCGAGTGAGACTTCAGCTGATGTCTCATTTGATTTCACTCTGTATACACACTGAGATCTAATTTGGGATATTGTTTTATTTTAAGCCCGAATGGCATTGCCACTGCCTGTGGATGACCAGCAGGGGGCAGTATGAGTTTATGCAGCACCACAAACCAAACATGTCCATTCCCTGGTGCTCATGCCTCAAGACAAGACTTTGATTCAGAGGATTCACCACCAGCATCATTTTATTACCAAATACAGCTAAATGCCTCCAGCATTAGCATCCTGGCTCTTTCCCTGCTGCAGAGAGTTTGTGCTATATGCTAATCTGAGGCTGCTTAACTGTTACAGTGGGTAAGGTTGGATTGGGGTCAATGGAGCTAGCAAGCTTCCTCCTTAGTCTTCATTACTTCATCTATTTGCATTTTGTACATTTTAAATGGCAAATCTCTATTTCAGGCCGAGGCTAGAAGTGCTGATTTAGCAGGAACCCCATTTTTTAGTAGAGTGCACTCAAATTTGTAGCTGAAAGTCTGCCCAGAAGTAAGAAAAAATCAAAGAGATCTCTTTAACATTTCTGCGTATTCTTCTGGACCACAAAGAGATCAAACTGAAACACAAATGAGATGTAGCTGATCAGATATTTCAGTAATCTCACGTGAGTTTTGGTCAGTGGTGGCTGCAATAGAACATACTTTGTACCGGTCTTTGTTCCCCTCTGGCATTAATGGCTCGTGAGGCACCTCTGTTATGCCATTGGGAGGCTCAATGTGCGAGAAGTCCATTCTCAGTACAGCGTCAATACGGCAGCTCTAGAACGTCCCCCACAGTGGTTTCTGATGCTACCTCCACCATGCTTCACACGGTACACTATTATCATGTCCTTTAGACATCAGTCACATCACATTTACATTTACATTTGAGGCATTTAGAAGCGACTAACAATTCGGGGTTAGGGGCCTTGCTCAAGGGCACTTCAGTCGTGACCTGCCTGGGGATCGAACTGGCAACCTTCAGGTCACCAGACTGCCCCCATCACATCCTTTGTCCACGATGATGGTTTTACACTCTGCTACATCTGACTGGTGTGCTCTCTTATTTATTAAGCGTTCTGACTTTCAAGACTGGTGTACAGAGATTAATCCCAGCCTGAGTATTTAAGCTTAGGTTAACCCACTGAGACTTTAGGCTTCACATTAGGTGGAAGTGATGTGAGAGAACTTGGGCTGATTAAAAACCAGCCGAGCAGCTGCATTCAGGATCAGCTGCAGGGGCCTGATGGCTCGCATAGGAAGACTGTTGCAGTAGTCAAGTCTTGAGATGACGAAAGACTGGACAAGCACCTGGCTGGCATCCTGAGTTAGAAAGGGTCGGATCTGTCTAATGTGGAAGAGGAAGAACCTGCACGACTGAGTTTGTGATCAAAGTTTCTCTCAGAAAAGCTATTTTTCCTGCATCCATATGTGTTGAGTTTATTTTAATTAACATTCAAAATCATATAAATAATTATGTTTGAAGAAATGTATAAAATGTGTTATATGTAATGACTTTTAACATTTTCATATTTTAGAATCAACAAATTGTGTAGCTACTCAGTTTCGTTCCAAATATTTAGGAAATTACATGATATCATAAAAACGTTTTGGGACTCATTGTCTCTTCCAGAAATCAAGGGTATCAAAAGAGTCGTCCCTGCGTTTGTAGACTGTCTACTGTCCTGGGAAGACTTTTTATTAGATTCTAAAGCATTGCTGTGAGGATCTGATTGCATTCAGCCACCAGAATGTCAGTGAGGTCAAAATGTTGGATGACCACCACCATTTTATCCCGACTCATCCCTGAAGTCCAAGATGAAGAATACACTTCCAATGTGCCACAGCTCAATACTGAGGGGCTCTAGCCCACACCTGGCATTAGACATGGTACCAATAGGCTCATGTTGTCCTATTCTATTGGCAGTACTTCTCTACAGGGAGTAGACAAGCTGTGTGTGCATTTGTACGTCTGTGTTAACTTCAAGTAACTGGAAACATTCATGAGAAGTGCTTTCTACAAACATTTGGATATACAGTATATATATATACACTGCTCAAAGAAAAGGGAACACTTAAACAACACAATGTAACTCCAAGTCAACCACACTTCTGTAAAACCAACCTGTCCAGTTAAGAAGCAACACTGACTGTGAATCAGTTTTACCTGCTGTTGTGCAAATGGAACAGACAACAGGTAGAAATGAGAGGCAATTAGCAAGACAACCTCTATTCAGGAGTGGTTCTGCAGGTGGTGACCACAGACCTTTTCTCTGTTCTCATCCTTTCTGGCTGATGTTTTGGTCACTTTTGCATTTTGTCAGTTCTCTCACCATAGAGGTAGCATGAGGTGATGTCTACAACCCACAGAAGTTGCTCAGGTAATGCAGCTCATCCAGGATGGCACATCA
>BRDA01000855.1:40260-54049 GCA_036984385.1 Crenuchus spilurus | reverse complement strand
AAGGTCACATTTTAGAAATAAATAATGTATCACCTTACGCAATTTTTGTTTAATTGTATTTTTACTAACTAATATCCATGTTTCTGCTCAAACTGTCAGAAACAGACTCCATGAGGGTGGTATGAGCTTTTGAGTATGATTCCAAATCCAGACCTCCAAGGGTTACATTGATCATTTTTATGTTAATTTGTTTTTAACGCATTCCACTATGTAATAAATAAAGATTTTACACTGGAATATTTTATTCATTGAGATCTAGGATGTTATTTTAGTGTTCCCTCTATTTTTTTGAGCAGTGTGTATAGTGTGTATGGCATCTTCACAAAAAGGCAACATACCCCCAAAACACAGCAATAGAAGGACCGTCATGGTTCCATAACCAAAACAGAACATTAAGTGAATATATTAAGAACCAAAACTGGTTAGCTAGGAATGACTCAGGATTTGGCTCAGAGATAACTCTGAGGAGCTGAGACTGTTCACCCCCAAACTTTCTGGCTTGTGTAAAGAGCTCTGGCCGTGTCACTTCCTGTCAGTTATCACTGTAACTTGGCAGCGAGGGAGCAAGTTACGACTCACCTGCAGTAAGGAGCATGCTCAGTTAATGAGAGTGGACACTGCGTCAGTCTGCATTAGTGAACACACACATACTCATACACTCACTGGCCATTTCATTAAGTACACATAGCTTGTATCTACAGTCATTTGGCCTTTTTAGCTCCACAGATCTAGCACTAGGTGCATGCTGTAGTACTACAATTACAGATAGTGTACTTTTCAGCCTCCTTTCACCCTGTTCTTCAATGGTCAGAGCAGGTGTTATTGGGGTGGTGGGTCATTCTCAGTAACACTGATGTGGTGGTGGTGTGTTAGTGGGTGTTGAGTGATCAGATACAGCAGAGCTGCTGATGACCTTGATTTCACTGCTGGAGTGCACCAAACAGCCAAGTCTGACTTACATCCTCAAAGTGGACAAACAAGATAGATGTCTAATAGAGTGGGCACAGTGTCAGATCCACTCAGACTAATACACCATCACCACGTCAATCACTGAGAATGATCCACCATACAAATAATACATATGTCCTTACCATCAAAGGCAATGTATACAGATGGACTACAGTCCTAGTACTACAGCATGCATCTAATGCTAGGTCACTGTAGATACAAGGTACCTAATAAAGTGGCTAGTGATTGTATAGTCTGGATTGGTGCCGGTTTTGGTTTGCTAACAATATGTATTTTAAGCTTTTGGGAAGCCACTTATACTGAAAATCCAAATATAGAGTTCAGATATCTTGAGGAAAGTTCTTTTCTTTGACGTGAAGCTGTTGTGATGGAACATGATTCACAATTTAAGCTTTCGCTGTTGTGAAAAACTCTGCAACTCCATTTTGGAACAGTTTCCCTTTATAACACAAAGTTTCTTCCGTATTAGCCTCTGGCGCATTTCACCGCCTTGGGAACTGAAACACTGACTTGAAAACATTTCCAAGCTGCATGATGATGAGGCCACAGGCAGAGCTTTTCCTTGAAAAGGTATCATTTTGGAATTCCACGCTTGTCTGGCAGCATACTGAATAGCTTACCTGAGGAGAGCTAGCATCATTGCTAACAACAACCACTCTAAACTCTGCGATGATGTAGAACAGCACAGCTGGAAAATATCACTCGGGCACAGTGTACAGTTAACTGAAAATTTATATAAACTGCATTTTAGTTTCACTTTGTTGTTAAAATTACAGCCCCAGATGTTAGCATTATGCTAACAGGAAGTTAACCAGGTCATTCTTAGCTTAACAGGGTTCCAGCATTAATACTGGGTGTACAGCCTATTATAGGGTGACCAGACGTCCTCTTTTACCCAGACATGTCCTCTTTTTGAGACTAAAAAAATTCCAGGCAGAATTTCACAAACGTCCAGGATTTTGTTTTACTAGAGCTTACATCTAATTTTCAGAAGCATTATACAAACTAGTCTTGCCCTCCCCCTATTATGTTCAGTTTGCTTGAGTGAGATGTTTTAAATTGAGACAGGCAAGCACTAGGACTCAGCGGAAATCCAAGCCGCTCAGTCTGAAACCTGTTTAACTTTAGGCCACTCACAAGCTCACCAATGGCTCTGCTGTGTCTTGCTAACATGTGATTGGCTGTCACCCTTGTCACTCCCTCAAGCATCGTCTGGACTTGCTTGGTCAGCAGTCCGTTTTCACCTTTAAGTTGTTAACGTGTTGAGCGTTTGTTTTGCCTGTTTCACGTGAGCTAGATGTATTTTAATATCAGTGGATTCATATTAAAATTCATTAATATTTACATTTGAGTGTGTGTCTGTGTGTGTCTACCAGTCTATGATAAGCCATCTATTTACATGCCTCTAAGTGTAACTATTATCAAAATAATTCTGAATTTTTGCATATTTTTACTCAAAAATGAGGTATAATTTTATGTAAATGAGGTCTATTGACCACACAGTCCAAACATATGTGTAATGTTTGTGTAATGAGCTGGAGTGAAGTTGACTGAAAAGGTGAAACACAGAATTGGGTGATAATTTTATGCTACTTGAAATTAAAAAAACAGAATTATAACAAAAATTATAAGTTTCCATGACATTCAGCACAGAATGGAAATGTATACTTTTGTATTTGCATATTTAAAATATTCAAACATGTTTAAATAGAATTTAAGGCCAGTGCTTTTTCTGCATGTTAGTGTTGTCAAGAGCCAATAAAGCTATTTTTTCATATAAGTATCAGCCATATGCCCCTCAATATTCAAACTTTTTTGAAATGTCTTTGTATTTGAACATGTGATATGTTATACCCCCCCACCCCCATCCTGAGGTGTCCTCTTTTTCATCATCTCAGATCTGGTCACCCTAGCTTATTATAACACTGCATCTCAGCCAGAAATGTGGCATCTCTCATTATGGTCTCACACTATTTATACAATTGAATTTGAACAGTATCTCCATTAAACCCCTGGAGTCAGAGGGTATTTCAGGCACTCTGATGTAGTCCGACATGCCTTGACTTTTTACAAACAACACCCATCTTAAGTTATTTTGTTACACAAGCTTTTGTTCAGCACAAACTCAGCAACAACAGTGTCATAAATCTATATTCTGATTAAATCTGCTCTAAACTTGGACTCCAAAAACCTATTTTCAGATGTGCTGATATATTGTGAAAACACACAATACACCTTTTTTGTTTTACTGTTGATCAGTGTGGCTTATAGCTAATGAGTTGGCTGGCACAGTAATATGATGGTCAGTAGTAGTTGGCACTATGGGCAGCCATAAAGCTTGCCAGCAGATGGAAGCATGAAGTGCTCTAAAATACACCAGACACCATGAATTCTGTGCCTCTCCAGACTCTTGGAGCTGGATTTCCAAATGAAATATAAAATTTAATATCAAGACTACTGACAATCAGTCCAGTTCTGGTTCTCCTTAGTCCAGGTAAGACACTTCTGATGTTCTCTCTGGTTCAGGAGTGTTGATATTAGGAATGTGACGATTGCAGCCTGAGAGATAGAAGGAAGGAAGGAAGGAAGGATATTCATCCATTCATCACTTTCTGTTTGATCCTAATTAGGGTCGCAGTGAGTCCCCTACCCTTTCACCTGGCACAGGACAGGGCATTACACACTAGGACACACTATCCTAGCTAAGCCCAGGACAAGCACAAATTCATCGCTGGGCACAATATAATATCACTTTATGTGTAATAAATATTAAATATCACCAATTTTGCCAGCATTTGTACAAATACGCTGTTCCAAAAACTGAACATATCTGGGCAACAGCACTGGGTAGAACTGAGGACACTTTATTGGCAGATAATGGCCCATTTGTAAGCATTAAAATCTGAACTGTAATCAGTCATGTTGAAGGTCGAGGTCACAGGTGTGAAATTCTGCCCCCTTTCCAATGTAAGGCAATGAGATAACCATCCAATCTTCTGTTCCCAGTGTGTGTGTGTGTGTGTGTGTGTGTGCGTGTGCGTCTGTTCTCTTCCTGGATTGGCGGTGGCGTGATGAGAAGAGAAAGACGGGGAGAAAAAGAGAGAAAACAGCCTTCTGAGAGGTCATTAAGGTCACTGTAATATGAGTATGTGCCTGGAATTCCCTCCATTTGTACATATAATAGAAAAAAAAACGCTCTTCTTCTTCTCTCTCTCGGCCGGGCTGACACTTATGAATATTCACAACAATGTACGAAAGGGAAAGGAGGCGCCAATGTCTCCATTTCTCTATCCAGACAACCTGAATAGTTTCCCCCAAAAGGCAGCAGAGAGGATAACTAGGCCATGTTTGCAACATCCTTGCTCTTGTCAGATCTTTGCTGACAGAAAGCAGTCTCGCGCCAGCCTGTAGACCTGCACACGTTTACCAAACGCTCGCCGCTTTCTCCTCCGGCCTTGTGCGAGATGTCCCGTAGCCGCTCGCAGCCCTGATGCTGAGAGACAGTAGTGCAAAGCTTGTAGATGCCGAGAGAGGGGCATGTCACAGTTGGCGTTGAGTGTTCCACAAAGCAAACAAGCTCTAATCTGTGTGCTCAAAGCTGCATGAATATATTCATGACACTGGTGCGCACTTGTAAACTAAAACACTTCGCCAGTGCTGTTAATTTTAAAACACTTCATCATTTGTAGCGCTCACTGTAAGCACATCCACGAGGCCCAATTTTGGTGGTGTATTTAGACTGTGACTGGCTGTAAATAATCAAACAAAGGACAATCACAAAATATTCTATGTTCAAATCCTACTACACAAGTGCTAAACACATTCAATAAAGAGACATTACAAGTAGTGTATATTATGGTCTACACCTGCAGTTTCAGTCCACACTTTCAGCATGCTAACGGCTAATCGCTAATGGCTAATCGCTAATGGCTAACAGCCACATTGTAATAACAGCATGTGCATAACTACACAAAACATTAATGCACAAACTCTAACTTAAGAACATTGCTACTCAGCAAAATATACGTAATTACTCACTTTACTGGCATTCACACACATAACAATACACCACTCTGATATGGGTAAAGTGGAACTGTGCAGCTTTAATTAGAGTCCTGAATGCAACAAGTGTGTCGCACGTATGTGTCCTGTACTTCACTCTCTCTCAAGCACATAGCCTTTCGTACAGCCGGCGTGCTGCATACACGGATTACACACTGTGCCTGGGGCCTCATTTGTGGATGGGGTACAACCTAAATATTTGCCATGCACCCAATTGCCCGCTGAACAATGGCCCCGCCCGTGATGGACTTTGATCTCACATGCGGCTAGAGGGAGGCAGAATGGGGGCACACAAAGCATTTGTGCTTAGGGCACCCACATGCCTAGCACCGGTACTGGCCATCAACCAGTTATTTTCAGCCACACAAGACTAGACTTTGGACAAGCTGTGAATGGGAAGAAACTTTGTTGAGCTGCTCAGACAAGGTGGTAGTAAGTTAAGGTACCTGCAGATGGCACTGCATGAGGATGATCAGGCTAGAAATACCTGTGTGCTGTGTGATTCATAGATTGAGAAGAGGTGGTACAGCCTTGTTCACTGGGGCACAAAGAAGTTGCTAATGATAAAGGAGTGACTGTATTTGGATGCCAAAGGGCAGAGTGTGAAGGACAGAGCTGAATTTGATGGTGAATGGAAGCAGGTGGTCAGGTACACCAGCAGTGGTAAAAATCCCAATCTACAGGACATTCTAAGAATTATGGCTGAAAGACAAAACTGACAAACCTGGCAGGCTTCACAGCTTCTAGAAGTCCATGCAGGTCCTTTACAACCAATTTCTGAAAGAACTCTAGAGCTGCCGTAGTGAAGGTGTATCAAGAATGGATTTCTTGTGCATTGAGTACCTCGCTATATAACAGTGGAGCGCTATGGACCATTGATACCACAGGGAAACAATACCAAGGTTTACTGCCTGTATAAATAAATGAGCACACCAGCAGAGTGTATAACCACCATAAAGGACCTGATTTGACTGCTGCCCAAAAGGGCATGATAATAAGGTGAAGCATTGTGGAGGCAGCATCTCAGAAATCTCTAACTTTGTGGTATGTTCTAGAGTCACTGTAGTGGAGGATGTACTGAGAACTGACGTCACATACATTGAGCGCACATTGAAATGTGTATTTAAAGCTTTTGATTGTTTTACTGTTGATCAGTATGGCTCAGAAAACCTGAATCTGAAAGTGTTCGAATATTTGATTTGGAGTAAATGACACTTCAGTCTGTTTTGTTGTTGAAAGATTATAATGTCGTACTGCTTGATCAGTGAAGCTGAATAATAACAAAGTTAATGGACCACAGGGCAAGTGTACGAACACACCCCTGAGAGAAAGAGAGAGAGAGAGAGAGAGAGAGAGAGAGAGAGAGAGAGAGAGAGAGAGAGAGAGAGAGAGAGAGAGAGAGAGAGAGGGATGGTGAGAGAAAGAGGAAGGAGTGATAAAGTGAGATGAAGGATGGATAGTGAGACTAAATTATGGACTAATATCTCCTGTTCTAGTGATTAATAGTGTTTATTGAGGATGTTTATGGACTAATATCTCCTATTCTAGTGATTAATAGTGTTTATTGAGGTTGTTTATGACTAATACCTCCTATTCTAGTGATTAATAGTGTTTATTGAGGTTGTTTATGGACTAATATCTCCTGTTCTAGTGATTAATAGTGTTTACTGAGGATGTTTATGGACTAATATCTCCTGTTCTAGTGATTAATAGTGTTTACTGAGGTTGTTTATGACTAATATCTCCTATTCTAGTGATTAATAGTGTTTATTGAGGTGTTTATAGACTAATATCTCCTATTCTAGTGATTAATAGTGTTTATTGAGGTTGTTTATGGACTAATATCTCCTATTCTAGTGATTAATAGTGTTTATTGAGGTTGTTTATGGACTAATATCTCCTATTCTAATGATTAATTGTGTTTATTGAGGTTGTTTATAGACTAATATCTCCTATTCTAGTGATTAATAGTGTTTATTGAAGTTGTTTATAGACTAATATCTCCTATTCTAGTTATTAATAGTGTTTATTGAGGTTGTTTATGGACTATCTCCTATTCTAGTGATTAATAGTGTTTGTTGAGGTTGTTTTATATAATTGTTAGATTAATAGATAATTTAGATTAATATCTTCTAGGTTATCCACCATATTCCTATGTCCCATGATGAAAAATGTGCTAAACTTCTGGTGGAGATTAAACAGCAGTACTAAAGTATAAACTCCATTTGTGGAATTTATTGTAGTCTCATAAGTATTTTCTTCTGAAATAATAAAAGTGTTGTGATTGAAAATTCTTGAAAATGTGACAATATTTATTTATAAAAATAAACTCAAATATAAAACCACAGACTACAAAAAAAGAAATGCTAAATGTTGGTGGATTTTGTAAAGAAAACTATTATTTCATATGTAGAGAAAATGTTGCTTTCAGGCTGCACAGCACCGAAGGGACTTTATGTAGATTCATCTCGCATCTCAGGTTTATGCCACAAGAGGGCATAAAAGAGGGATATTTAAAAATATCAAATGTGGCTGATTCATTTATAAAAATTGAGAGATTGTTCCAAAGTTTTGGAGCAGCTACAGAAAAAGCTCGATCACCTTTAAATTTTAATAGAGAATGAGGAATGTTTAAGCAGCACTTGTTAGAAAAGTGTAGGGCAAGGCCCCGAGTGGCTCAGCGGGCAAAGACGCTACCAATATGACGCTACCACAGTTCAAATCCTGGTCATGCTGTTTGCCATCAACAGCCGGGGCCCAAGAGAGCAAAAATTGGCAGTGCTCTCTCTGGGCAGGTAGATGGCACTCTCTCTCCCTATCACTCACACATTGCAATGTCCGCTGGCTCAGGTGTCTACTGATTGGTCCAATCGGAGCTGGGGTCCCTGTGTGCCTTCCTCCGAGCGCGTTGGCTCCCCAGTAACGGTGTATCAGCGGTAGTTTGAAAAGAGGCGGTGGCTGCATCACACGCAACGGAGGAGGTGTGTGCTTGTCTTAACCCTCCTAGAGTCAGGGGCATTGCAAAGTGATAGAGAGAGGCCTAATGGAGGGGATGGGCTAATTGGCTACCACTATATTGGGAAGGGGATAAAAATGGCAAAAACCTAGAAATAAATGATAAAAAAAGAAGAGCGTAGGGCACGAGAAGTCGAGCGAGAGGTGAGGAGCTCAGAAATGTAAGCTGAAGCCAAGCCATGAAGAGCTTTAAAAACAAACAATAAAACTTTAAATTCTATCCGGAATTTTACTGGGAGCCAGTGCAATGATGCCAGTACCGGCTTAATACTGTCCCTTTTCTTGGTACCAGTCGGGAGACGCGCAGCTGCGTTTTGGACCAACTGCAGGCGTGATAGGCTTGACTGACAGATACCCAGATAAAGTGAGTTGTAGTAGTCAACATGAGAGGTAATAAAAGCGTGGATGACTGTTTCCAAGTCCTTAAAACACAGGATGCTCTTTAGCTAAGCTATATGTCTAAGCTGATAAAAACGTCCTCTAACAACTGTGTTAACTTGTTTCTGGAAGTTAAGGTTGGTGTCAAAAATGAAGCCAAGGTTTCTTACACAGTCGTGTACACTGGTACAAAGTCCCAGGTCATCGGCTAAAGTATGAGCAGAATCTGGAATTCCAAAAATAATCATGTGAGTTTTGTCTCGGTTCAGCATGAGGGAATTCTTAGACATCCAGCACTCAACATCCTTCAGACAATCCAGCAAAACCAAGACCAGTTATCGCTTAGGTTACGTGGAAGGTATCTGTGTGTCATCTGCATAGCAATGGTGCGAGATTAAGAGATTATGGGCAGTCCACAAAGTGAGAGAGTGAGCGAGGGAGGGAGGGAAGGAGGAGGAGAGTCTCCTGTCGGCATGCTGCACATGCTCTGAGCTCAAACTTTAGTCGACGGGTCCGTGGCGAAGGAGCGGAGCCTCCGCACACACTCACGCACACACTCACACCATGCAGCAGCAGCAGCGCGGAGTGCTTGGACTCCTACATGTCGCCATTTTCCTATGGACAGCTTTCTGCATCAAAGGTAGGTACATGTGCTTATTTGTTGATTTGGATGAAAGGAGGCAGCCTGTACACACTGGTGTGTTGTACTGCTTTCTGGTGCATGTTTTTGTATCTCTGTGGGGACCCCAGTGTTGGAGGACTGACTGTGTGGGGACCCTGTATTTTGTCCTGTGCCAAAAAGTTGCAGCTTAGATTAGAAACAACACAAAAGGTCAATCATGTTTCTTAGTACAGCATCATTTACAAGCTCAGAACAGAAGAACATGGAAATGTACAACAAAGACAGTAATACAAGCCCGCCGCAAATGTGTGTGCAAGCTTTTAAGAGACTTTCCAACCTGCTTGTTTGCATCCTAACACTACGACCTTTTAATCCTCAGTCTATGCTGTGCCCAGTAAGCTGTGAGTGTAACGCAGGAGCATCTGAAACAATATAAGCCCCCAAAACAGACTCCTGGGGGGCTTACAATGGCACACTGCTGTTGTTTTGAAATGACTGGTGGTATTAAGCACCTTAATCCTGTGGGAACAATGCAATACTCTACTGTTGTATTACTGTGCGCAATGTATTCAAGGACCCATTTTACTTTTTCATCCCCTCCATCACTTTAAGACTGATGCACTACTGGGACAAAAATATTGGGACACTTGCTCATTCATTTCTATGGGTTTATTCTTCCTCTACTGTCTTTCTACCGCACAACATTGCTGTAAGTCAAGATGTTGGATGAACACCACCATCACCACCTCATCCCAAAAGTATGGCATGGAGCAGAGAACACAGCTCCACAGCTCAATGCTGGAGGGATTTATACCCCAC
This sequence comes from Crenuchus spilurus, assembly GCA_036984385.1. Taxonomy (NCBI): domain Eukaryota; kingdom Metazoa; phylum Chordata; class Actinopteri; order Characiformes; family Crenuchidae; genus Crenuchus; species Crenuchus spilurus. Next base: position 44,184 of record BRDA01000855.1, on the reverse strand, counting down.
TAGCCCACCTGTCATTAGACACGGTCCCCCCTGAGAATCCTATTCTATTGGCAGTACTTCTCTACAGGGACTAGACAAGCTGTGTGTGTGCTTTCGTTAGAAGTAGCGTCCACAGACTTTTGGACATTTTGTGCTTCTGATTGATTGAACATCTTTCACCTGCTCAGACCCTGTGTGAGAATAAACTGCTGTGTTGAGTGACATCACAAAAACAAGACAATGAAAACGAGCTGTTTTGCAGACACACCCTCGCTGTTTATGTAATACATCATCTTCTATATGCTAAACTAGGTTACAGTGTTAGTTATAGAGAACCTTTGTGTCCATACAGAACCTGTCAGTGGGTGGTTCTTCAATGAGATATTAAAGACACGAGTCATTTATGAGATATTGGAGCCACTGAAGGTTATTTAAACATGTTCTTACATAGTCCCAGAACTGGGATTCCAAAGTAGTAAAGAACCCATGAAGAACCTTTATGTAAAGGTGTACGGGATGGAGATGAAACTACAAGGTTTGCAGTCAGTTATATCAGAGTTTAAAACCATCATTATGGACAAAGGACGTGATTTGACTGATGCCCATATTAATAGGGCAGCTGTGAAGTGCAGTGGAGGAAGCATCTCAACCACTGTCTTAACTGCACAGCATTGCCTGTGACGGTTACTTTACATATCAATTATACTGTATTTTGCACTTCTCGTTAGATTCTAACTGCATTTCACTGGCTCTGTGCACTCTTAGCAAAAAGGGTTCTATATAGTGGCAGAAAATGATTCTTGGGATCATAACAATAGCAGAACCCATTTTGGACATTTTTAAAGGGTTCTATATAGAATATACACTCTTAACCCTTTCAGACCCGGCGTCCATTGCAATGGACATCATATTTTCTTCCTTTTTTATGTTTTGTTGCAGAAAAGATCAATTGAGATCTGTTGTCCATCAGAACAGACATTTACCAATCAATCAAATAACAGCTTAGCCCCACCCACTGCTTTGGGAACAAAAAAAGGACACTGAAGTTAGCAATGGCAGCACTCCAGCCAAGGAGGAAGAGTAAGGGTTCATTTGAACTCATTTTTATCTATTTTAGAATACTTTTTTTCTTCATGTTATGAGTTAATTTTACTCTTAGGGGATATTTTGTGAAATAAAAAGTTCAATATCAGTTGTAAAATCAGAAAGTTAAACACAGGATTTATTTAAAATCTTGTTGTCCATTGCAGTGGACAGTGGGTCTTAATGGCATGTTTTTTTAGTGCTGCTGTTAAAGCTATACTATGTAATTGCAGTGTATACAGACAAATAATCTGTTAAATACAGTGTAAAATAAGATTAAAAATATTTATTCTACAAAGGACACAGCACTTGAAGTGTTTCAGTTAATTGGCACCGGAAACATATCAGAAATTGAAAGCTTTATTAGTGATGATGATGGTGGTGATGAAGATGCAGAGAGTGCAAGACTCTCAAGAGAAGGTGAGCGTAGCTGTCTGTTAAATAATGTTACTCTGATACTCCCATTGTTGTCCATAAAAATAAAAATATGAACCTATAGCTATTTTTGCAAATATTTGTAGTATATATAATAGTATATATGAAATACTATTTTTATAAATGCAACCATAATTTTGACTAATTTCTCCTTGTTTCATGTTATATACTATTTTTCATAATGAGAGATGTTCTCAAAATTTGGATAGCAGTTTTAGTTCATGCCTAGCCGTTTCAGTTTATGGACAAAAACCATAAAACTATTCAGATTATATAGCATTGCTTTACAACTGTTAAGACCTACCGTCCACTGCAGTGGACATTTTACAAAATGACAATAAATGTATTATATTTGATTTTTTTTTTTTACTGAGCCTTGTTTTGGAGTTCATTACAGACAGAAAACTGCATTCGTATATTTTTTTTCATTACTGGAACATAATTCAGGTCTGAAAGGGTTAAAAGAGATGGTTCTTCAAGATAGATCAATAGATAGATAGTACTTTATTGATCCCTTTAGAAGGTTCCTTCAGGGAAATTAAGGTTAAATCAAACATTCTTTAGTAAAGAAAATGGTTCTATACAGATCAATGAACACTCAATGAATCCAAAGGGTTATTTGCTTGGTGAAAGGGTTCTTCAGATCAATGAGGGAAGTGCTGTAGATGGTTCTATACAGAAGCCTTTTGAAAAAAGGTTCTATATGGTACAAAAAAATGGTTCCTCTATTATTACAAACCTGACATTGTAACTACAGCAGAACCTTTGTTGATGGTATATAGAACAATTTTCAAAAAGGTTATGTATAGAACCATTTACAGCACACTCCTCATAAATCTTACATCATGCAAAGAACCATTTGGGTGCTTTGAGCATTTTTGGTTCTATACAGAACGCGTGCCTTTACCAAAGAACCCTTGAAGAACCAATTTTTTAAAGAGTGAACTTCTACTCTGCATAATGACAAAGTTCTTTCCAGAGCTATATACAACAGGTTCTCCATCATGTGCTATAAGCCACCTCTTCAAATGCACGTGAAGAACCACTTTTGGCACCATAAAGAATCTTTCAATAGATTCTTGAGTAAGTTCATTGATGCACGAGTGTGAAACAACCCCATCATATAAACACGGCAGGCAGAACCATGAACATTATGTTCTACCCAGATTGTAATGAATGTATATGAAGCTGTATTTGCAACATTTATTTTATATTATGTTTGTTTTAATGAAAAATAGTGTCTGATATGGGTTTAACAATGTCTGCTGCCATTATGCTGATATCATGTGTCTTTCTGGATGTGATTAAATATACAAATTAAAAAAATATATTTAAAAAAATATCAGTTATGTCTCTATCTGCCTGTAGAGTGGTGACACTGACACTAGGGGGCACTATAACATTGTCCTAGAACAGCCACACTGATGAGGCTGCCTCTTATTAGCCTTGTGAGCATTGTTTCAGAACAACCGGCCAAAGCCGATGATCTAAAACTCTAAATAATCAATTCGATTAATCGGCTAAGCGATTAATCGACCAAATGCAAAGCTACAAATGTGCCACTTTCTCCTGGACTAGTGAACCTTTAAGCTACAGAGTTGGACCATAAGGATGATGCTTTACTTTATTTGACAGTGTCGAGTGTTGATAGCACTGAGGAGTGATGTATCCGCTCTATGCCTTCAGTCATGCTAGTCATGACGCTTTTAACTTCCTGGAAGTGTAAGTGTGAGCGTTTGAGCTGGAGAAAGGGGTGCTATTCATCATGCTCAGAGCTACCTGGAAGTGCACACTAAGTGGAATAGGCAAGTGTCCATGGATTTACGGGGCTACCCTGAATACTAACAACACATCAAGGTCAAACGCCCGAGCCGCATGCCTTTAAAAGTCTCCAGAGGGTTTTGGCTCCCAGCATTGTTCAATCAGGAATTTGTATATTGACTCCAGCTTTGGCACGGAAGGATTAAGTACCATCACGATAATGACAGACAGGTGCATAGTACCTAGTACATTTACTCAATTACGTAAGAACCATTTGACTGGATTTACTCTTGAGCGTTTTTATATTTAAGAGTTAATCCTTTTTCCTCTGGATTGTTTTAAAAATAAAAGTGCTCAGAAGGGTCAATGCCATGAAACAAACAATCCTACAGAACCTTTTACTGCAGTTTGGATTGACATGTAGTGTACTGTTGTAGTTGAGACCAAGACTGGGAGTCCCAGAGTCCCACATTAAGAATTAAGGGTGAAAGTATAGAGGGAAACTGATGGACTACAGTTTGTAACTGTATTTACAGTAAAATACATTGTGTGTATACTGGACCCAAAGAAATGGATCAAACAGACTGAAAAACATGTGGTTCTATTGACTTCCCATGTGTGTGAGTTCTCATTTAGGTCAGTTTACCAAGAATGCATTAACTCATT
>BRDA01000855.1:632-22727 GCA_036984385.1 Crenuchus spilurus | reverse complement strand
AAACAACATATTTTTCACTTAAAATGTTACATTTAATCAAATTAAACTTTTGATCTGTCATCTATGTTCTATTACGAATAAAATATTGACATTTGTCATCTCCACATCTTTGCATTCAGTTTTAATTCACAATTTGTATAGCGTCCCAACTTTTTTGGAATCCGGTTTGTATTCAGATTTCATGATGCCTTGCACACAGTTCCAGAGGCAGCAAAACAACCCCAAAGCTTTGAACCTCCACCATATTTGACTGTAGGTACTGTGTTCTTTTCTTTGAAGGCCTCATTCCGTTTTCGGTAAACAGTAGAATGATGTGCTTTACCAAAAAGCTCTATCTTGGTCTCATCTATCCACAAGATGTTTTCCCAGAAGGATTTTGGCTTACTTACATACATTTTGGCAAACTGCAGTCTAGCTTTTTTATGTCTCTATGTCAGCAGTGGGGTCCTCCTGGCTCTCCTGCCATAGCATTTCATTTCATTTAAATGTCGATGGATAGTTCGAGCAGACACTGATGCACCCTGCGCCTGCAGGACAGCTTGAATTTCTTTGGAACTTGATTGGGGCTGCTTATCCACCATCCGGACTATCCTGCGTTGCAACCTTTAATCAATTTTTCTCCTCCGTCCACGTCCAGGGCGATTAGCTACAGTGCCATGGGTTGTAAACTTCTTGATTATGTTGCGCACCGTGGACAAAGGAACATCAAGATCTCTGGAGATGGACTTGTAATCTTCAGATTGTTGATATTTTTCCACAATTTTGGTTCTCAAGTCCTCAGATAGTTCTCTTCTTTTTCTGTTCTCCATGCTTAGTGTGGCACACACAGACACACAATGCAAAGATTGAGTCAACTTCTCTCCTTTTTATCTGGTTTCAGGTGTGATTTTTTAATTGCCCACACCTGTTACTTATCACAGGTGAGTTTGAATGAGCATCACATGCTTGAAACAAAGTTATTTACCCTCAATTTTGAAAAGGTGCCAATAATTTTGTGCATTTTTGGAGTTTTGTGTGAAATTATGTCAAATTTGCCTTTTTTCCTGTTTTTGTGATGTTCCAATACACACAAAGGAAATAAACATGTGTATAACAAAACATGTGTAACTGCAATAATTTTCTGGGAGAAATACTTCATTTTCAGGAAAAAATTCAGGGGTGCCAACACTTTCGGCCATGACTGTAAGAATAATGGAACAGCAGTAATGCAGTACTTACATTCATATTCATGTGGTTTTCCTGTTTAACATGACAGTTTTAGACTTTTTTTGTTGCCCATCTTTGCTTCTCAAAGACTTTCATGGATGGTGCTTTTTGTACCAAATCATTGCAACATTTTGAAATTATGTTATTACTATTTTTTTCATTACTAGACCTAATTTGCCCCGTCCCAACTTTTTTTTAAAAATTATGTTGCTGCCCTGTAATGCAGGAATGGAAACATAAGCAAGATATGGATATATTAACACATAAATTAACAAACAAAACATGAAATCTTACATAATACAGAGTATTTCCATACTGTATGTTATATAATTTTATAAATGCTAATGTGGGTTAGCCAAGCTCACTAACAGATTTGCTTTGCACAGGAATCCTGAGGGCAGACAGTACATGCCAGAAAAATCTGATGACTGGGTTGAATTTTTCGCTCTGACTTTAGAGAAAAAGTGGCAAATGTGAGGTTTTAGACATAACATGCCATGGCAGTGGGCAGCAAGGACAGTGTGTATCATAAGTACATTTTACAGCATTTATAGTCCTGATTCATACATACACACATGCATTTGACTGATATTTCTAATGAACAACTCAATTCCTTTTATAATGCAGTCTGATGCAGCTAATATCACTGCCACTGTGTCTGCTATGACTTCACCTGCAGGACGTCTTTATTTGAAGCTGCTTTAGCAGGTGGGATGAATAATGAATATGCTGTTGAATAATGCAGCCATGCGGGCCTGGAGTTACTACAGCGGCCGATTCTACTGAACATCTGAATCAGAATCAGATGATGTTAGAATGACATTGTTATGGAAATGTGGAGTAATGCTAGGACCGGTTAAGATTCACTCTAAACTGTTATAATAAAGCATGAGCTTCAGAGAAACGTTTTTTTTATGACGTTTTGTTTGTTTTGTCTTCTGTTCAGTGCTGACGAACGCTTTGATGCCACGTTCCACACGAACGTGCTGGTGAACGCGTCCGGAATATGCCAGTACATACCACCAGGTAACATTCTGGCTCATTCTCAGATGCCTTACATACACTGCCACTACACTCAAAAGTTTGGGGTCAACAATACATGCATGAAATTCTTTGGAGAAGATACACAAATGCCAAAAACAACATGTCTGACCATCCTTAATCTTCACAATGTCCTATTTCCCAAAAGATGGTGAATAATTTCACTACTACTGAAGATATGATGAAACTTGGATTAAAGACTGATGGTACCTGTTGTGAAAATGTATTCGGGTATAGTCAGGATTTCACACTCAGTGTTTTCTCCCCACCAATACAGTGGTAACCAGTTGACCCACCCATCCGCTAGGACTCCCAATCATTTGTAATGTCCCTCACACTTGCACAGGCCTCCTCTGATGCATGTGAATTCAGGCTCCGCCTCTCTTCCAACTGCTGTCTGCATCGTCGATGTAAATCCAGTGCGGGCGGAGGAAAGTGGGGGATCCGCAGCTTTGATGCATCAGCTAACAGACACCTGAGCCACCTTGTAATGTCGTTGACTCCAGGAGGATGAAGACTAGCACAGGCCTCATCTGATGCATGTCAGGCTCCGCCTCTTTTCCAGCTGCTGTCTACATTGTTGATGGACGATGCGGAGGAAAGTGCAGGATCCCCAGCTCTGATCCATCAGCTAACAGACACCTGAGCCTGTGGACATTGCTTAGTAGTGATATCCACACAGAGAGAGCACGGCCAGTTTTGCTGTCTTGGGTCCTGGCTGCTGATGGCAAGCAGCATGACTAGGATACAAACTTACAATCGTCTGATCATAGTGTCAGTGTCCCCAAAATCAGCCATTGATCTCAGCTCAATTTTCATCATGATGGAATGTGTTGTGTGGCATCTGGCTGATAACCAGTTGCTACACCATGAACACTTCCTCCTGTACTGTGCACTGGTACATTATACACAGATTGTTTGCAGGGATAACTGATCATAGGAATTGTGTCCACAAGGATAACTGAGGGCTTTAATGTCTTACAGCAGACGTGGACAGGCGCCGGGCTCTACTTCAACATCCTCACCTCTTAGCCATCAGAAGTGAACACCTGTCTATGTGCACTGTCAGTTATTTAATCCACATTTCAACAACACAGGTCAATACCCAGCGATCTCTGTGCATACACAGCATTTTACATCACAGTTTACTCCCCTGAGAGGGCTGTCTCAGTTATTAGAAACTTCAAAACACCACCTATGGAGACCGCATTTGGACCAAATAGTGAGAAAGCATCGTTAAGTCATGCAATGCATGCAGCGGATGAAAGTAGATGTAAGCCCTTACATATAATGTTGACAGCTGAGGTAAGTAAATGGCGTTGTGCGGGGATAAGTGATGTCATCGCTGTATAACTAGAGCATCTCGTTTATCTGTCTTATAAGGGATGACTGTTAGAACGCTTAGAGAGCTGCCTATGTAGACACTAGTTACAGCTCACTAGGTACTGAGACACGGCCCATAAACGTCTTCAGTATTAGTTATTCACAGTCTTTTGGGTAAAGAAGCGAATGGGACACCCTGTACTGTCCCTGTACTAAACCCATGTCTGTGTGCATGTGTGTGTGTGTGTATATATATTAATCATGTAAGAATATAAACACACACACAAACACACCCACACACACTCATATGGACTATATCTATTTCTGTGCTGGGCTTAAAGCTAAACCTCATTAAAATGAGAAATGATGCCTGGATTAGCTCCGTGTGTATATGCTCCAGTGTCTCTGTGTGTATCTGGGTGTATTTTATGCCTGTTATGTTTCGTCTGTTGACTGAGTTGTGTGTATGATGTGCGTAGGAGGGGTTTTTGCCCATTAGTTCAGAGCTATATGCACATTATGCCATGTCCGTGCCACCGCTGGGCTCAGAAAGATCCAGAATATCAGTAATCTGGTCAGTTGTGATGGTTCAGTTTCATTGATGTGGGCTACACAACCTGGGGTTCCACCGCAGTGGTGGTCCAGAGACTGTACTGACCCGTATGTCTGTGTTCTGACAGGTATTCTAAAGAGCACCTGTTACATAGACGTGCGCTGGTTCCCGTTCGACGTGCAGAAATGTGACCTGAAGTTCGGTTCCTGGACGTATAACGGCTGGTTGCTGGACCTGCAGATGCAAGAAGTTGACATTTCCACTTACATCCCTAATGGGGAGTGGGACTTAGTAGGTAAGACAGAAACCACACAGTCACAGTGACGCACTCATCGTCCATCATAAAATATACTAAAACGTTATTCCTTAAAAACAGGCTAGTTTTATATATAAACATGATATAAACATTTGGAAAAGCGATATGAGCCCAGAGTGGTGGGCAGCCCTGTCGACAGTGCTGGTGGGCAGCTGGGGTTTAGGTTCAGTCATGTTCTCTCACGTAAAGCAATATTTCAAGCCTTTGTTGTAATGTTGGTCAGTATCTGTGGGCAGATGGAAGCATGAAGTGCACTAAAATCTCTTGGTAGATGCTGTGTTAACTTTAAACTTGATAAAACACAGTCCAAATCATTACAGAAACTGCACACTGGACTGCGGGCACCTAGGATTCTGTCTCTTGGAGTTACCACTGAGTAACAGTCCAGTTCTAGTCCAGGTAAGACACTTCTGACGTCTCTGGTTCAGGAGTGTTGATATTAGGAAGTATGACATGATATAGTCTAATATTCTGGATTTCTGATCAGAGCTGTAAGCCATTCTGTGGTGACTGAAGGCTGGATTTTGCTGCCTAAGCATCACGGTCACTGTGTGAGACGTTCTCTGTCCCATTCTTAAAGGGATAGTATTGATCGTCTTTTTTATGTGAAAGTAAACAGACCTCAGGTTCAGTCGTCTGGACTGTAGAGGGAATACAAAGACCCTCAAGGGCTCTAGAACAAACACAGATCTGCTATATGAGGCAATTACACTCATTCTGAAGCTTATTTTAGGAAATGTTCAGCCTCATAGAAACAAGATCAGAGAATATTCCCTCTTTTTTATCAAAGGGAAGCTCAAATTGAGGTTCTGGGTCTTTTTAGCTCCAGGCCTGGAGGTATAACACTAGGGAAGGGTTTTTAACCATATGTTGTCTTTTCATCCTAAAATGCATTACCGTATGTCTTCCTGAGATCATCAATTTACCAACATCAATATATTTTCTATCCCTCCCAAAGGATGGGGGATTACAGCAGAGCCATGACAGTTATGACAGTTAATGCCAAAAAATCCCAAAAAGTACAAAAGTGCCAAAAAGTAAAAAAAAAAATCAATGATTTGTCTCATTTGTTGAGTTTGGCCAACCTTTAAAGCACAAACCTAAAGTAGCCAAATGAACTGTCCAGCTGCAGATTCAGCTCGAGCTCAAGTAAACAAACATTACTGACCGCTACCCTCTAAAGCTACATTAACACCAACCATGAGAACATCTGATTTACTTCATAAGACCTAATTTACTTCGGAATTAATCATGAACAGGCGATTACACAATAAACATGACCTCATTCAAGGAACGATACCCCATCCGTCCAAACTTCACCATCCACCAGGGACCCACCAAACCCCCCTCCTTCTAAAACACAGGAGTATAAAAGAAGTGGCCTCTGAATGATGTTCGGGATACATCCCTTCATCACTGCAACATGAAAATCTCCACAGTCATCATCAGCACTTCTATAGCACTAAAACAACCTGTTAGTCTAAAAGTTATAACAATAATGAGTGATTTCAAATGATCTAGTACTAAACTCTGTGCAAAGGTTTTAGGGTTAATCTTTAGGTTAGTCTTACAGTGAAACATTCCAAAATTAGAATATGGTGGGAAAAGTTCGTTTTTCATAATTTTATTCAAAAAGTTAACTGTTATATTTGATATTTATTACACATAATGTGACCTTTCAAGCCTTTTTTATTTTAATGTTGATCAATTTGGCAGAAACCCAAAATCAAAAAATTATTGGAATTGTAATGTTAATATTTATAAATTGAAACAGTATCAACATTAAAATAAAAAAGTCACCTTTTTGAATTTTTCTAATTTTTGAACACTTCCAAATAACTCACTGCTTACAGAAAATAAATATTTGAATAGAGCAGTTATGTTCCTCCTCAGATGCTCCTTTTTTTGCTAAATTTTCCATAATATTTTAACAGAATTCACAGAGGCAGATATTCCCATCTATTTGTCAGCCATTTTTGTTTACAGTGTGTTTTGCTGCACTTGCAGTTACTGGCCACCAGGTGGTGTTTTCTGTAGTAATGTTCACTTAAGAGGTTTTGATACTACTATAATCAGACATAATATAAGCTTGTGTCTTTCTGTGCATTTTAACATTCAGTTCTGTTTGTTTTACTCCATTATTCACGACTCATTACTGATTAAATATGCAAGTATTAAAATGACCACACCCCTTAATACTACAGCTAGGTGATCAGATGCTCCTCCCACCTTCTCCTCACTAGCTGTCAGTTTAACCTCGGGTCTGCTGAACAGATGGGCTGCTGATGCTTGTTGATCGCATGTTGGCACTCATCCCAGCTAGCATGGCTGCTAAAATTGTTGCCAGCACTGGGCACTGGTCTGTTCAGACTGTAAATGTAGACACTAAAGCCTCGAATCTGGCCAGATTTCACACAGTGACAGACTGCAGGGTCAGAGTTTAGGGGCATGTGGGGGATGACTCAGCCTGGAATGTGTTTTATGGACCCAAACAGAAAAAGCTTGAAGTGATGTTCATCTACTGACTGTTGTTTCTGGCCTTAACGCCTTCTCACAGTGGTCGTAAATGACATTTTTGCCACACTTTGGGGGTAATTTGAGGATCCATCTATATTTTTTTTATAATTGTGATGGAATAAATGTTGATGGGAATGTCGACACATCACAGAATTTCTTGGCTGAGCTAGTTAACATTAAAAATATTTTTAGTTTTATTTTTTTGGCTGTTGTAGTTAATTTTGTCTTGAGGATTCTACAGCTGTAGCTCCTCCTCCTCTTACTAATTATCCCGCCTCTGAATTTTGCTTGTGACAGACAGGAATTTCAAATGTAAGACAAGTCGATTTGCCTGATGTTCCTGTACTGTCCACTAGGGGGCGTAATAGTTTGTAATAGGTGTAACAGTTTGTTATAAAGTGTCTTTTTCAGTTTCTGAATTGTGGAGTATAATATCTTCACAGTGCTGGGTCATATACATCAAAATGACAAATATTGACATATTTGATATCTCCAAATATGTAAATTAATTAATTAATTAATTAATAAAAAAAATAAAAATTATATATATATATATATATATATATATATATATATATATATATATATATATATATATATATAAATGCATTAATTACTGATGTTTTAATATTAAAATACACTTTTTCACTTTTCAGTTAACCCCCTGCAGTCTGAGGTACACCAGATACACTGATCTGAAAAACCTAATTTCAGATGTGCTGATATATTGTGAAAAAAACACATTGTAAACATTTCTAGCCAAGACTTTTGCGCTCAGAACTGTATAAACAGAGGTGTTGGCTACACACTGGTCATTACAGTTTCCAGAAATTCTATGTGATTTTATTTCTAAAGCTTAACAAATGCGAGCCAACACTGTTTTACTGAGTCAGTTGTTCTTAGGTTGAATATTCATGAGATAGATGTGAGAGGTCTTTGTTCAGGTGAGCACTCTTTGTTTATAGAGACCAAATGAGTGTTTTCACACATTTCTTGGCCACTATTCCTCCAGTGAAATGTCCAGAATTTCCAAGTCATTATCATATGAATAACAGATCACCTGTGTGTGCAGAAAAAAAGCGCAGCACTCTGACTCGCGCTGAAAAATGTGTTTCTGTATGTTTATCTTGTGACTATATTTTGTCACTTCGGTTATATCACACAGACTGCAAAGGGTTCAGTTTGAGCAGAGAGAATCTGATATGTTGAATAGCATTTAAATTTAGCCCAGTAATGCCATAAAGAGAAGAAATGTTCAGTTCCCTACATGGACATCTGCAGTTCTAGAGAGAATCAAGACTGAATAAGTTTTTCAGATCCTTTCTGATAGAATTTAATTTAGTTATTTTATTAAAGAAACAAAACTTCTATGTGAGTACGATCTCAGTCTAGTCAGTCCACATCTGATTGTAGTATTTATTAGACTGTTTATCCTCACAAACTTTTGTTTGGTTTAGTTTTGACCTTAATGCATTGTGGTATTGATTTTCGCCTCTTGAAGGGTATTGAAAGGATAATTGGATTACGTTGCAAAAAATGACATAAATGGAATGTAAATATTAGTGCAGTGAATAAACATGGCAAGAAGGAGAAGCACCACTGCTTTGTTTGCGTAAGGTTTTAGGGAAAAGGTTGAAGCTTTGAGGACACCAGAGAAAGACAGAAAGTAAAGACAAAGGAATAGTTTGTGGCAGGATGGACAGAGTGTATTGAAGCTATATATAAACATATATTTTTTTCCTGTTTTATTTGCAGATTTTCACTGCAGTGTCAAACACTTTAGTCAGGTGGGATTTGTCAGGTGGGAGGTATATTACAATACATTTACATCATAAAGGACGTCACCTTAGGATGTAAAGTTTATGATATTTCAAACATCAGTGGCCGACAAGGAGAACAGGAGATATGCACCCGCACAGCATCTTCATCCCATTCAAGAAAAATAACATTTATGAACCATTTACATTTGAAACAGATCAAATTTGACCAAAACACAACAGGAGGGTTCATGTGTGTTAACAGAGTATTAATCTGGAAACTCGCGACCCTTTAAACATAAGACCCTGGCAACATAGACCTGATGGCATGGGGTCATGGATATTTGTCTCTTGGCATTAATTTTACCCCTACACCACACATTCTAGAGTATGAGCTTGAGTACACGTATGCTAGCTGCGTAGCTTTGCGTGTTTATAGTCTAGTTCTACATTTCCTGGAATTTATATGCTATAATATTTATAATATTATATGACTGAGTCAGCAGCTCAGACTTAACAGATTAAGCTAGCTTAGCTTAGCGTCAAACTAGTTAACTAGTTAATAACTTCATTTCCAGGGGAGGCCAAATGACGCTCAGTTCTGACAAACTTAAACTGAACCAATAAGGAGGTTCCCTGGGCCAGATGAGGATGATCAGCCTTAAAATAGACCCATAACAATATTTTATAGTCTAATTTCAGGTCATGCTGACCCGTGAATGCATGTCTGTGGACATCTTGTGAACCACGTTATTGATTCCCTGTTTTAATATATTGCTCTATAAAATCATGTTTGACTATTGGCAGTGTGCTGTGTTGTTGTATCAGTCATTACTGCTTTTAAAAACAGGTTTCTTTTGCTTTGCTGATGAAGAATTCTCTTAAATGTTATTTTCAGGTGTTTATGCTGAAGGATGATGTTATAGAGGGGCTATAAAAGCTGACTTATATTGATGCTTTTATGTGTTGTAGGTGTTCCTGGGAAGCGTAATGAGCTTTATTACGAGTGCTGTAAGGAGCCCTACCCTGACGTGACGTTTACAGTGACCATGCGAAGACGGACACTTTACTACGGCCTCAATCTGCTCATCCCCTGTGTGCTGATCTCAGGCTTAGCCCTGCTGGTGTTTCTGCTGCCCGCAGACTCTGGAGAGAAGATCTCACTGGGTAACTTTAACCTACAAATCAAATCGTGTAGATGCCAAACTTTCAATATCACATCATTCAGACGCAGACTGAGGAGTGATTGTCATTTAAATTTCATTAAAAGTTACGACAGCATCTCAATTAGAACCTAAACACACATTAAAGTGCACATTTATTATTTATATATACTATCATTAAAGTTTTTCAGCATTTAACTCAAAATTCAAAATGGCCATGTTTTATAGTCACTGTGCATAAAGTGTCATTAAGTCTTTTTTGTTATTCATTTTGATTAGTTTGGATTAAAGCTCATGAAAAAATCTATGAATCTATGAATTCTTTACCTGCATTTGAGCACATTTAAACATTTAACTACAGACTACAGACACAGCTGGATGACTTGACTGGATGGATGTATTAGGTTTTAGATATTTTTATATACAGTCATGGCCGAAAGTGTTGGCACCCCTGAATTTTTTCCAGAAAATGAAGTATTTCTCCCAGAAAATTATTGCAATTAAACGTTTTGTTATACACATGTTTATTTCCTTTGTGTGTATTGGAACAACACAAAAAAGGGAAAAAAGGCAAATTTGACAATTTCACACAAAACTCCAAAAATGGGCCGGACAAAATTATTGGCACCCTTAGCTTAATATTTGGTTGCACACCCTTTGGAAAAAATAACTGAAATCAATCGCTTCCTATAACCATCAACAAGCTTCTTACACCTCTCAACTGGAATTTTGGACCACTCTTTTGCAAACTGCTCCAAGTCTCTCATATTTGAAGGGTGCCTTCTCCCAACAGCAATTTTAAGATCTCTCCACAGGTGTTCAATGGGATTTAGATCCGGACTCTTTGCTGGCCTCTTTAGAACTCTCCAGCGCTTTGTTTCCATCCATTTCTGGGTGCTTTTTGAAGTATGTTTGGGGTCATTGTCCTGCTGGAAGACCCATGACCTAGGACGCAAACCCAGCTTTCTGACACTGGGCCCTACACTGCGACCCAAAATCTTTTTGTAATCTTCAGATTTCATGATGCCTTGCACACAGTCAAGGCACCCAGTTCCAGAGGCAGCAAAACAACCCCAAAACATCTTTGAACCTCCACCATATTTGACTGTAGGTACTTTGTTCTTTTCTTTGTAGGCCTCATTCTGTTTTTGGTAAACAGTAGAATGATGTGCTTTACCAAAAAGCTCTATCTATCATCTGTCCACAAGATGTTTTCCCAGAAGGATTTTGGCTTACTTACATACATTTTGGCAAACTGCAGTCTAGCTTTTTTATGTATCTGTTTCAGCAGTGGGGTCCTGCCATAGAGTTTCATTTCATTCAAATGTCAATGGATAGTTCGAGCTGACACTGATGCACCCTGCGCCTGCAGGACAGCTTGAATTTCTTTGGAACTTGATTGGGGCTGCTTATCCACCATCCGGACTATCCTGCGTTGCAACCTTTTATAAATTTTTCTCCTCAGTCCATGTCCAGGGCGATTAGCTACAGTGCCATGGGTTGTAAACTTCTTGATTATGTTGCGCACCGTGGACAAAGGAACATCAAGATCTCTGGAGATGGACTTATAACCTTGAGATTGTTGATATTTTTCCACAATTTTGGTTCTCAAGTCCTCAGACAGTTCTCTTCTCCTCTTTCTGTTCTCCATGATTAGTGTGGCACACACAGACACACAATGCAAAGATTGAACTTATCTCCTTTTTATCTGGTTTCAGGTGTGATTTTTAAATTGCCCACACCTGTTACTTATCACAGGTGAGTTTGAATGAGCATGACATGCTTGAAACAAAGTTATTTATCCTCAATTTTGAAAAGGTGGCAATAATTTTACCGGCCCATTTTTGGAGTTTTGTGTGAAATTATGTCAAATTTGCCTTTTTTTCCTCTGTTTTTTGAAAAGGAAAGGAAATAAACATGTGTATAACAAAACATGTGTGTAAGCGCAATAATTTTCTGGGAAAAATAATTCATTTTCTGGAAAAAATTCAGGGGTGCCAACACTTTCGGCCATGACTGTACCTTTATAGTTGCTTTGCAGAACAACTTCTGTAATAAAACATAAATAAAACATCCTTTTCACACGTACACTAATGAAAAAGTTCCCAAATTCAGCTTCAAATGGTGAAATAATAACATTAAAGCTGAGTTATTTTCCACTTATTTCCTTTCACACACATGTTTTTGCATAAACTTAATGTTACTTTTCCTCAGTTATGCCGAAGTGTATATACATCACAGCAGAAATCTTTAAACTGCTGTTGTTATATGAAAAGCTCCAACAGTTATTAATGCTTTAAAGGTCAGTGATGTTTGTTTATTTGAGCTTTAGCTGTGTTAGTTTGTAAGTAATGACAGCCGATCAGTTAGTTTGGTCACTTTGGGCTTGTTCTTTGAACGCTGGCCTTACTAAACAAAGCCTGAGTCCAGTCCTGCAGGTACAGACTGATGAACTGATTTTCTCTTGTTTTTTAGGTATCACTGTGCTTCTCTCGCTGACCGTCTTCATGCTGCTGGTGGCTGAGATCATGCCGGCCACTTCAGATTCAGTCCCACTCATAGGTACACTTTACTTATTCTCTGCTGTAGAAAAGAGAGCTTCTCTACTCATAGTAGATTATTTTTTAATAATTTGATTCACAATACTGGGTTTACAATTCCAATTCCTAAACATGCTACAAACTTAAATAGCATATCATAATTATAATTTTACTTAGAATTACAGTGCCAGTCATACGTTTGGGCACAACTTCTGGATGTTCAGTGTTTTTTATTATTTAAAAATGTTCTGTATTGTAGATTAATACTAAACTAATCTAAACTATGAGTAAATACATGTAATTATTTAGTAAACAAACAAGTAAACAAACCAGAATATGTTTATATGTTACATTCTTCACAGTAGGCACCTCTTGCTTAGATGCAGCTTTCTTGGCATTTTCTCAGTCAGCTTTATGAGGTAGTCACCTGGAATGGCTTTCAGTTAACAGCTGTGTCTTGTCAGGAGTTCATGACTTGCATTTTTTGCCTCTTAATGTGTTTGAGACATCAGTTGTGTGTCTACTTTGAAGTAAAATCTAAAACATGTTTTGGTTTGTTTAACACTTTTAAGTTTACTACATGATTCATTATGTGTTCAGTCAAGAGTCTGGATGACTTCAGTGTTTATTTACAATGAATGAAACGGTGCGTCCAAACTTTTGACTGGTACTGTATATATATAATTATAGTAGTTTTACTTAAATTCTAAACTAATGCAAGTAGAATATTAAAATATATGACCTTATAGTTTTAAGGAATACTTATCCTAGATGGACTTCTATAATTTTGGAATGGAGCTTTAAGGCTAATGGTTGTCATGATACCAGAATTTAGACTTTGATACCTATACTCAATGATACTCAACATCACACCAATACTCCGGCTGTAAACTATAAACACTTACCAAATGTTTACCTGACGGGCACATTTCTACATTACAGCAGCCATGGCCTAGTGGTAAGGATCTGGTCTTGTGACCAGAAGGTCACTGGTTCGATCCCCAGACAGGACATGACAGAGCAAGGCACCTAACCCCCTAACTGCTCCCCTGGTGCCGGTGGATTAGGGCTGCCCACCACTTCGGGCACAAATTCTCACAGCCTAGTGTGTGTGTGTGTGTTTCACTGCAAGAATGGGTTATATGTGGAGGTCAAATTCCGTTGTGTGAAAAATCACATTGGCTAAATTGGTTGATCTTAATCTTAATTAAGATTTCTTTTAAATGTAATCTCTGTAATCTGTACAGAACTTTTCATTTGTAAACAAAACACAGTGTTAAACTGGCACATATTTGTATTAGGAAATATTGATAGTTTTGTAAGTTAAGAGTTGCTGGAGTATTAAAATATTTACTTTGTTTCTTGGGGCAACTAGTATGTAGCTAACAAGTAACGCAAGCTTATCAGCAGCAATTAGCATTGCGCTAATCATACGCGTAAACCATACTTGCGTATAACTTTGTTGTTGATTGAACTCACACATATCAGTCATATCAGAATCTTATGACCACCTTCCTAATAGTGGTAATAACCATCCTTGGTGACCCCTGACATGTTGATTGCTCTGTACAACATGTCGGAGTCATTGTTCCCTTCTGGCATCAGTGGCCAGTGGAGCACCACTCAATGCGCAAGAAGTCCATTCTCAGTACACCTTCAGTACAGAAACTCTAGAACATCTCACAAAGTTATGTAGCATTTCACAGTTATTTCCTCATGGGATCTAATAACTGTGTGTGTGTGTGTGTGTGTGTGTGTGTGTGTGTGTGTGTGTGTGATTGCAGCCCAATACTTTGCGAGTACAATGATGATCGTGGGCTTGTCTGTGGTGGTCACAGTCCTCGTTCTACAGTTCCACCATCATGATCCACAAGGAGGGAAAATGCCAAAATGGGTGAGTGGAGTTTTAATGGAGTGTTTAAAGGTTTCTCACACTTTCTGTGCCTCATCAGTTACTGGGCTCAGGTTGGATTAGTCAGGCCTTCTTTTCTGCATGCAATCATACATACACTACACAGGAAAAAAGTATAGGGACACCTGTCCATTCATTCTTCTGAAATTAAGAACATTAAAAAGTCCATTGTTGAAATAACGGCCTCTCCTCCCTAAGAAAGACTAGTACTTTGAGCATTTGCTGTGAGGATTTGATTACATTCAGCCACAAGAGCATCAGAATGTTGGATCACCACTTCATCAACAAAAAAGTACTGAATGAAGCAGATAACAGCTCAGTACTGGGGGACTCTCTACCACGACTGGCAATAAGCTTGGTGCCAACAGGTTCACAGTCCTATTCTATTGGCAAGACATCTTAAACGCTGCTGAAAGCATTCATTAGAAGAGGTGTCCACAAATATTAGGACATATAGTGCACATTTTCACTTCTTAAATTCTCAACAGTTCAGTCGTCATACATGTCTTATGTATACCTGCTTATTATATATCCAATGTCTTTATAATACACAAATTAAAGTTCTTCTTTATTTTTTTTATTTGTTATTTATTACTGTACGTTTAAGCATCTTAGGATTGCTGCTCAATTTCGTTGTACACTGTGCAATGACAATAAAGACAATAAAGTGTAGAGATGGAGAAACTGAACACAATCTGCCTTCAACTGAGCCTTTAGTTCACCCGAAACAAATAAACATTGCTGATATCATTAGTCTAATCTCACACGAGCTACTGATTCATGTGCTCTGAATGGTTCAGTTGATTCAGAATCAACATCCCTACATCAGGCCATTTTGCGAGGCAGTAATTTTACACTGAGTGGCAATATAAATGTAATTTGAACTGAGATACTTCAGCGGTCTTAATGAAAATGTAATGAGCTTTCCCTCATAATAATGAGGAGAACTGAGGTAGTAAGTGTAGGGAAGCACCATTCATGATTCTTTATGGCTGATTCCGGTTTCTTTACAGTTGAATTGGCTGACGGCTGATTTGTTTTGGCTTTTTTTTCCATGAACACACCAACACACTTCTAATACTATGTTTTAAAGAAAGTTGCAGTATAAATACTGTAATATTATTTTGGGTTATATACAGGGTTCCCACAGCTTAAGGCAAGTTAAATTTAAGACTATTTAAGACTTTTTTAATTCCACGTGAAATGAAATTTAAGACCAACTTCACAATAAACCACCACGTCAATTACATAGGGTTAACGACCCAAGTTTAGTTTTACCCAAATGTTTATTTTAACATAAAACATGACATGGGGCTATTTAAACTAGCTTTCACATTTCAACAACATTTCAAGAAAAAGTAAAGAAAGGAGGGATCAGAAATGTTATTAACTGATTTGTTTTGGTTCCTGGCTGCAGTCAAATGACCGGTGCAAGGCTCTAGGTACAAGTACAGCTTAGTGTTAAAATCATTATAAACAAATGACTTCATGATGTCCCAAAATAAGTCTTGTATTATGTGTGGAATACATGTCTCTATATTACCAAATTGGACTGACATCATTAGGTTCAATCATATGATAAATTAATAGATTTATTTGATTACTTTGTCATTATAAGAAAAACTAACCTCACTATATATATTATATTTAATTGATTTTTAAAATTAAAATAATTATAAATCAATTTCTTCACTTATGCCCCAAAAAAGCCTTGTAGTATGTGTTGATTTCACTTCATTAGGTTTAGTAACGAGAGTTTAATTGATTATTTTCAGAATTGTACATAAAATGTTAGAAAAATTACACAAGACAATAATATGGATATGTATGGAGATGCATATATGTCACATTATTGCTAATACTTAATAAAAACAAGAAAAAAAAATCTTGAAAATGGCTAAAAATGAATTTGTAACACTTCACATTTCTTCTGTTGATTGTGAAATAGCCCCTAATACTGCAGCATGTGCCCGGTAATTGTTAGATGGTCCCTAACACAGCAGCATGTAGAAGGTAATTGTGAAACGGTCCCTAATGCTGCAGAGTGTAGCTGGAGTGAACACGAAGCTAAGCTCCTGCGTCGCCTGTCATAAGTGAATTTTACTAAATGTTTTTTTTTTGCAGTTTGTTGTTTTCTTCTATTTCACCACAAAACTGTAACTGTGCTGGTGAATATGTGTTTAGTTAACTGGTGAGGAAAAGCAGAATTAGGAATATCAAACGAGGCTAATATTAAACTAACTTTAGCGCAGTTTGTGTTTTTCACGTGTGACTCCACTGCCTTGACTCTCATTGTGATGAGTTTAAACATTTCTTGTAGGGCTGCCACTAACGACTATTTTTCTATTGATTCAACTATCGACTATTTTATCGATTAGTCTACTAGTCTAAACGATTAATTTTCTTCCAAAGAAAAAAACCTGATAATCTCATGAAAGTTAATTTTATTCTGACAACAAACCGTCATAATAATGCAGCTCAAAACAAAATGTAAACCAGATTTATATTAAAGTGTAAAACTTTACTCACCAGCATTGTAAACAAACCAAAAAGATGGCTTATTCAAACCAAATTCAAGTTCTCCATATTAAACAAAATGCAAAAATAAAATGTAAACTGTATTTTCAACTGCTGTTAGCATGTTAGTAAAACATGTACTTTTAGGGAGATTGTAGCCTGGTTAGAATGCTTTAACCATAGCACGAAAACCATCATCTTCTATCAGGATCTAATGTCTGACAGTAGAGCACCCCGTGGGCTTCCGTTTGTTTCTGCATCGCGCTGGTGCTGCCATGATAAGCCATTAAAGATTTGTAGAATGTACAAATAACCTTTTTGCCTTCAGCCAATTTAAAGTAACTCCATACTTTGAACGCTTCTAGTTGTTTTTCCCTACCAATATGATGTGATCTGTCATTCATAAGATAATGACAATGGACATTCCATTGGCGGAATAGCAGCCATGGAATGGGTGAAGACTCCCCATTAAAACAAAAGACATCTCACCTGATCGTTCACACCTCTCTCATAAATATTCAATCTAGGAGCCACTGAGTGAATAAAACACACCAACACATTTGTTAAGCTTCAAAAATTAAACCACATACAATGTCTAAAAACTGTAATGAGCAGTCTGTAGCCAACACCTCTGTTTATTCAGTTCTGAGCTCAAAAGTCTTGACTAGAAATGTTTAGAGTGTTTATCCACAATATATCAGCACATCTGAAAACAGGTTTTTGGAAAGTCTAAGTTTAGAGCAGATTTAATCAGAATATAGATTTATGACACTTAAATTTTTGACTCTGTTGTTGCTGAGTGTGGGCTGAACAAAAGCCTGTGTAACACTTTAGGAAAGAATAATTTTAGATGGGTTTAATTTGTAAAAAAAAAAAGGTGAAGGCATGTAAGATTACATCAGAGAGTCTGAAATACTGTTACGATGTGACATTCAAGTATGAAAGTACAACCTTATGCAAAAGCCTGTGTAACTGCTATCACATTTCTAATTACGAATAAGTAACTCAGTTCACCTCTCACCTCTGGTGAGGACTGTCTATGATGTGGGTAATGTGGAGTTTGGGTGGTGTGGTGTGTGTTTTGTGTGGAGTGTGGGTGGCATGTAGTTTGGATGGTTTGAGACACAAATTGCTGATAGGGTTCCTGAATAATCTTAGTCCATTCATCACAGCCAATTGTAATTTGGAGAAAATAGATAAATTGTTATATTAGATGTTACATTGTTCTTGTTTGTTTTCTTGCACACAGCTTAACATTGTTTGTTTGTTTATCTAATGCGCTAGTTGCTGCATTTAATATAAATTATTTTTGAGGATTTTTTTTCTGGCTTTTTATTATTTAGACGTGATGCTAAGCTCAGTGCTCACTTCTGTCTGAGAACTTCCTGTCTGAAGCCTCCCAATGGTGAGGTACTGATGATCAGGTGTTAGGTGTGGTCTCGGTGTGATGATGTCAGAATGTGAACAGCCTGATGAGGAGTTTAAATACCAATTCTAATAATAATAATAATAATAATAATAATAATAATAATACGTTACACTTATAATTCTGACTGAAGCAGGACATTTATTGGTCGATTCATGGATCAAACAGCTGCTGTAAGTTTTGCTGTTAAGCTCCTTGTTCGAGAAGCAAGTTTTGCAAAAAGTCCTGAAACACTGAACAGTTGGACATGTGCAGTCAAAAGTTTAGAGACATTCAGTTTACCTGTAAAGGTTAGAGCTCATTTTAGTTTCATCCTGAAATTTTACCCAAAAGTTAAATACCCCTCACTTTTTGTGAGTGGTGTGTGTTACAGTTCATATATGAGGTACAGTGATAGCCCGTGTAGGTGTGGAAAGTTCTAGAGAAAAGCAGTGACACAGGCAGATGGTGAAGTTAATCAGGTCCCTTCAATAAAATTTTAATGTCTTCTTTTCAAGTCTTATTAGAAGGAGAAAAAAAGGCCTCTTTGGAAGTCCGGCTGGCCGGTGTTTCTTATTTAGCTCAGGCCCTCTGGGAGCTGCCTACACTGAGACAGGTCTGAATCTTTAAACAGAGCAGGGCTCGCTAAAGGCCACACACACACACACACTCCATCTGCCTAACACGACGGGTACCCAGCGGGGCTCAGTCTGCCGACTTCAGTTTGGATTCACAGGACAAGTCTCAACTGACCCCCACCAACATACCTCGCGCCCACCTTCTCAACCCAACACCTCCTTCACTGCCAAACACAGACATGAATCTTCAAGGTTGAGCTTGTGTGAAAACATTATTAGAGGCCATGTTTCAGATCAAATGATCTTGGCTAGAACATCCCCAGAACTTTGGCTTATACTTTATAAACGTTCTCAAGTCAACATGAATGGAATGTTCTAATAATGGAGGTTCAAGAAAAATGTTCAAGGAACATTAAGAACACACACCTCAGGGCAAAGTCTGAGGTCAAGCCATTAGTCCTCTTTCTAATTAACAACCACTGACCGTCACCTGAAACGAAGGCCATTGTTCACATGCTGTAAGAATATAAGCCCCCTGGACAAAAAAATGACTCACCTTGTGCGTTTAAGCTGGTAGTAACTTCAGGCTCCTGCAGATGGCGCTGCATGAGGATGATCAGGCTATGAATACTCACAGGGTGTGATTTGAAGGTTATTTGATGTCTAGAAGATGTTACTGATTGGCAAGAAGTGATGAAGTGTGAAGGCAGTAGCTGAATCTGATGGTGAATGTAAGTGTAAGGTCAGGTCTACCAGAAGTGGTAACAATGCCAGTCTACAAGACATTCTCAGAACTGTGGCCGACAGCACACAAAGCTAAAGGTGTCTTTCTGCTCCATATGTTGATGGTCTGCAGGTCTCTGTGGAGTTATTTCATAAACTGGTTGTGAAGAACTTGCGTTGACTTTTAGAAGCAATTCTTTTCATTCACAAGCTGTGAAACCCGCCAACGGTCCATCAGTTTTGTTTTTCAGACACAGTTCTGAGGAGAAAGTTCTGTAGGCTTGCATTGCTATCATGGCTGGTAGACCTGCATCACTCCAATACACCTGCAAATTCAGCTACTTCCTTCACACTCTGATCTAATGCACAATACAGTCACTACTTTAAGCCAATGTATGTACGTGTGTACGTATTTAATACTAGTGCATCCCATAAAGTGTGAATATTGTGAAATTAATTGAAAAAGATTATTTTTATATTCATGACATTAAAAAATTTGGCTTAGCATCCCTACAGTACTGGGACCTGATCATTAAAGAACAGGGTGAAAATATACAGAGAACAGATGGACTACAGTGTTTAATTGTGTGGAGATACAAGGTCTGTACTTAATGAAGTGGCCAGTGAGTGCAGAAATAATCACATCAAGTGATTGTAGCTTTATCTTCCCCTCCTCAGGTGCGGGTGATCCTGCTGAACTGGTGCGCCTGGTTTTTGCGTATGAAGAAGCCTGGCGAGGAGCGCAAGTCAGGCTATAAGTACACCCACCCACCGCTGCACCACGCCAGCGCCAGCAGCATCCAGATGGGCGCCATGCCTGGCCAGGCATCCTCCTCTTCAGCCAGCTCAGCCACCAACGGCCACATGAACCTCTACTTCGGCTACCACTCCATGGACAGCGCCTGCTGCCCGGCCAGCAGCGACTCAGGCGTGTCGTGCAGCGGCGGGCGACCATCAGGGGGCTCTCCGGGTCACGAGCAGCAGAGGGCGGAGGTGGTGGCGGTGGCCGGCGAGAGGGAGATCCAGCGCATCCTAGCTGAAGTGCTGTACATCTCGCAGCGCTTCCGAGCACAGGACGAGGCCGAGGCCGTGTGCAGCGAGTGGAAGTTTGCGGCGGCCGTGGTGGACCGCCTCTGTCTTGTCACCTTCTCGCTCTTCTCCATCATCTGCACCTTCACCATCCTCATGTCGGCGCCCAACTTCATCGAGGCCGTCTCCAAGGACTACACATAATCACGTGGTCCTTTGTTATATAATGATTATTTTTTTGTAGATAAATTAGACGTGCTAAAAACAAACAAGTGTGGTTCATTTGTGAGTTGCTCAGGTTTGTTCTGAGTTGTACTGATTCTTGGCCTGTCCCAAAGTCCACATCTGCAAAGCAAACACTCGAGAATTTACATTCCTAGTTGTTCTACAAAAGAACGACACGTATCCACACCCTCAGGGCCATCTATGCCTTCAGAGAAGGGAATCAAGAAGTATGTCTGTTATATCATAGAATCATGTTTGTTGTATTTAGATACTACACAATTGTATTATTTCAGGGCGGCACGGTGGCTTAGTGGTTAGCACGTTCGCCTCTCAGCGCTGGGGTCTTGGGTTCGAGTCCCTATCTGAGTGGAGTTTCCATGTTCTCCCCGTGTCTGCGTGGGTTTCCTCCGGGGACTCCGGTTTCCTCCCACAGTCCAAAAAAAAACATGGAGGTCAGGTGAATTGGCTACTCTAAAATTGTCCGTGTGTGTATGTATGTATGTATGTATGTGTGTGTGTGTTCACCCAGCGATGGACTGGCGCCCTGTCCTGGGCTTAGTTGCATAGTGTAATGCCCTGCCCTGCGCCCAGTGAGGGGGTAGGGGACTAACCGCGACCCTGATAAGGATTAAGTGGGTGTGATAATGAATGAATGAATGAATGAATGTATTATTTCACTATTATATTTTGGGTGGAGTAAAATGAGGAAATACACAATAAACAATAGTACGAGGGTGAGTCAAAAATGTCCAGCTGTCGTCACCTCCTCACGGGGCAGCCGTTATCTGGTGGTTAGGTTTCTGGTCTTGTGACCAGAAGGTTGCCAGTTCAATCCCCTGCCAGGTCATGACTGAAGTGCCCCTGAGCAAGGCACCTAACTCTCAACTGCTCCCCAGGCTCTGTGCCCCACTGCGTTGGGTGTTTCACTGCACAGATGGGTTAAATTGGCAAAAGTTGAATCTAACTGTAAATCTAAATCTCTTCCTCAGACGTGAATCTCCGTCCTCTTGTGGCTTCTTTCAGGAAAGGGTCATCAATGTGACAGCAGCTGGTTCTTTTGAACTTGTTCTTGGTTGATTGTTGATTCTTGGCAGAGATGTGCACTCGAGTTAGAGACTCGAGTTCAAGTCGCACTCGAGTCGTACACAAATAGACTTCAGACTTGACTTGTAACTCGTCCAAAATGACTCCCGAATTGACTCGGACTCGGTCCAAAATAACACATGAAAACTAAGTTTATTTCCATTGCTATCCAGGCACAGTGAGCGAAAGTTACAGAAAAATAATACA
>BRDA01000853.1:15214-42641 GCA_036984385.1 Crenuchus spilurus | reverse complement strand
CTCTCTCTCTGGATCTCTCTCTGTGTCTCTCTCTCTCTCTCTCTCTCTCTCTGTCTCTCTCTCCTCTTTCGTGCTCGGTCTCTCTCTCTCTCTCTCTGCATCTCTCTCTCTGCGTCTCACTCTCTCTCTCTCTGCATCTCTCTCTCTCTGTCTCTCTCTCTCTGTCTCTCTCTCCTCTTTCGTGCTCGGTCTCTCTCTCTCTCTCTCTCTCTCTCTGGATCTCTCTCTCTCTCTCTCTCTGCATCTCTCTCTCTGCATCTCACTCTCTCTCTCTGCATCTCTCTCTCTCTGCATCTCTCTCTCTCTGTCTCTCTCTCTCTCTCCCTCTCTTTCTCTCTCTCTCTCTCTGTCTCTCACTCTCTCACACACTCTCTTTCTCTTTCTTTCTTTCTCTCTCTCTCTCTCTCTCTCTCTCTCTCTGTTAGGCGAGGCTGTTTTCTCAGTTTCACTCAGCAGTGAGGAAAAGGTTCATTAAAGCTAATTGAATCGGAAACATGCCTGCTCTGGGAAGCGTTCCAGAAAAGTCCTCTTTAGTTTTGTCAATAAGGTCAAAGAACAAAAAGGAAATATTTAGACTAGAGGCACAAACCTGTTAAGCTATTCTAACCTATTTCCTGTGTAAGTGACCCAAAGTCAGGGACACCCGCCTGATAAAGGCATGCTTTACATTTAGTGTGTTGAAATGCTATGATCACGTATTGAATCCTGGACAGTATAAGTAGTATACTATAAAAAGTATATGATGTATACTGTATAAGTCTTTAAGTGTACTTTACTTATATTTGAAATGTGAGAGTGAAGTTATATCTACATTTTTGCTTTCCTGGGTTTTTGACTAAATCTTCATTCAGATGGAAAATCTCCTTTCAAATCCTCGGTCCTAGTCCAGGACTAGCCTTAATCTTTGAGAAACCAGCCTTTTGTTGACTTCACTTAGAATATCACTTTATTGTGTTAAAGCATTACATTTCATTCAATTCCACACAGTCAGGGGTTTAATGAAATAAGGACCAACCCTTTCATCACACAGGAATCTGCATTTAGCCTTATTTATAGTGAGCACACACACACACTAGGGGGCAGTGAGTACACACATGGTGCATAGTCCCATTATCTGCGGCACCCAGGGAGCAGTTGAGGGTTAAATGCCCTGCTCAGGAGCACTTCAGGCATGTGTTTTTGGTTCAGTGGATTGAATGGATGAACTCTTTGTCCCAAGCCTGCTTCTTTAACCTTTAGGCCAAGGCTGTCCTGCTGCAGTATTATGTTGTATATGTATTACACCATCATCTATGATCTTGTCCAGTTTTATTTTGTCTTGCCTGAACAACCCAGTGTGTATGTGTGTGTGTGTGTGTGTGTGTGTGTATTAATGGATTGCGCCCTGCGATGTTGCTGACCACTCTTGAAATAATAATTTGACAACATCCATCAGGAATCAATGGCGAGCAACAGGGTGAGCCAGTGCTGGTGTTATGAAGTAAATATTTATGAGCAGCGGTGACTGATTCCTCTGCTCCAGTCAGTCTGTGTGTAGGGGAGATGGCGAAATGATTAGCTCTCTGCACTGAAGCTGTCCCTGTTGCTAATGGCCGTGGGAGCAGGGGAGGACAGGCCGGTTTGATTTCCACACGCAGCGCCATCATTCACAGCCTGTCGCTCCCCTTCATTCTCCATACATGGCTGCTGGATTGATTGTCTGTTTAGTGCTATGAAGGATAGAGTCGGATGGAGTCAGAGAGGAGGAGGGGAGTTCTCTTATAGGAATTTTTCCCTATTAAGTGCAATTATGTCAAATGATGTTTGATTCTGTTTGATGGTGATGATGAGACAAAACAACTTCAGACTTTTTATTGAGATGAACTAAATGGAACAGTTGTTGAAAACAAAAAATTGCAACTCTGTGACATTATTAAAATAATTTTTGTTGGCCTGTTTGTTTCATTCTGATAAGATCCATGAGCTTAATATTAAGTGTTCACATTTGTTTTCTTTTGATAATATATTAAAATGATCACAGCCTTATGATGGAGTTAAATGGTTAAATGGTCCTTTTAATAAATGTACATAGCCTGAAGCTACAAAAAGTACTAGACTGACACTGTGTCAGTGCCTTTCCTGTTGCTGGGGTGGAATCCTAAAGGTTTACTATAGTTAGAGAACATAATCTATATCAAGATACATAAAAGTGAATGTACTGAACCTGATTGTCATGCTTTGTTATATTATGTCCTGTCCCTTTAATGTTCTGTCCTGTCTAGCCCCGCCCACTATTGTCTCCACCTGTGTCTCGTTATGTTTCCCTTATTTGTTATATGTCGGTTTATTTGTGCTTATGTCATGCTTCTTGGAATTTATTAAAGCAGTTCACTTCATCTGCTAGTGGGTCCACCTCCATTCATCTGAGCCTCAGCCCTCACACCGATACACAACTGGACCTCACATTTTGAGGATTTTGTGACAACACTCAATAGGTTGAGTTAGGACAGTGTAGCTCAAACAAAACGCTGACTGTGAACCAAGAACAAAGGCATGTAAACATGTAACACTAGGAAGACTTTGCGGCAAACATTGATTAACATGTAATGAGATGGCTAAGTAATAACATGACATACAGTGACAGGAATGAGGTGAGATGAGGCGGGGCTGGGACAGGGGTTCACAGAAGCCCCTCCCCGTTAATAGACCATGTCCCGAGGCATGTTAACAAAATAAAACCTGAACCCGAAACAATAAGGACCATAACAAGTAACCACAACATGAATGAACCATGAGAACACATGAAACACAAATACCATGAAACAAAAACAAGAACACAAAAACAACAACATGAACCAACCATGAAGAAGAAAACCATAAACAGGAAAAAACAGAAGATCAACAACAAGAAACATGAACTATGATCAAAACAGAACAACCAAAAGAACAACAACAAAGGAAAATAAAAAATTCCAAAAGCAAGCCGAAGGACACCCACCAAATGAGACCAAAACAGGAACTTGTCCAGCATCTGCACAGCCACGTTCAAGGCTGTAGGCTGGGAGGGTGGGCAGGCCATGGGACCCTCCTGGTCACTGTGGGCCCAGAGTTCCTGGCCATGTGCAGTCTGTACTGCCCTCTTTGCTGCTGTGTCTGGGGGCACGGCCCTTTTGGCCACCATGACTGGGGGCATGGCTCTCTCAGCCGCCGTGACCAGGGGCACAGCCTCTGTGGCTGCCTTGACAGTGGGCGAGGCTGCTTCTGCCATCGTGACTGTGGGCGTGGCCTTTGTGGCTTCCTTGGCTGTTGGTGTTGCTTCTACCACTGGAATGACAATGGGTGCGACTTCGTCCACCAATATGGCTGGGGGTGCCACTTCCGTTGTGACCATGACAAGGGGCATGACTTCCATTGCTACCATAATGAGGAGCACAGCTGTCTCGTCCACTGAGGTTGGGGTTACAGCCATCTCTGCTGCCACGGCCAGGGATACACAGGTTTTCACCACCATTGTTGCCAGGGATACGCTGGCCTTCTCTATCGCCATTGGCAAGAGATATACTGGCTTCTGCTGACATCATGTCCAGGGATACCAAGTCTTTCTCTATCATTGTGGCAAAGGATACACCGGCTTCTTCTTCTGCCCTGGCTCATTCGGGAGCTTTATTACTTGAGCTTTGGTTGCGGCACTTCCATATGGCCACCTCCCCTTCCAAGCTCCTCAAGTCTACAGCCAGTGTGACCGTGAGACACCCAGTGCTCAGGGGCAGCACCTCCTCCATTAAGATGCCCTGGGCACAGCCTATAGGTTTTGCTCCTACAGCCGTACCTGCGCCGTAGTGCACACTCTCTGTTGACTGTGGGTGGGGATGCTTCCACCATTGTGACTGTGGGTGTGGCCTCTGTGGCCGTGATGGCTGGGTGTTTAGCTTCTACAGCCAAAATGATGGGGGGGGTATGACTTCCTCCACCACTGAAACGGGGGGGTGCGGCTTCTGTTGCCACCATTACAAGGGGCATGGCTTCCTTTGCACCATGACAAGAAGTGCGGCTATTTCCTCCAGGCAGGGAAGTGGGTTGGAGTGGGAAGGGTAGGGGAAACACACGTCCCAAAATCCAGGTGTGAGGTATGGCTGAAGAATCTCCCTTACATCAGCTGGTAGCAGATGCTGGAAGGCTTCAACACAAAGCTGAAATTCCTGCACCAAACCGGCCAAAATCCAAGAGTCCTTCAGCTCATTCACCTCAGCATCCTGGCTAGATGTGTTCCTTCGGGTGCGGTGAATGGATCCAGGGTACTGGATCCAGATTTGCAGTTATATGGAAACATAAGAGTAATGTAATTACCAGAGGATAATAACCAAAGTTAAGATGTACAAATTCTGATGCATTCATAAATAGCATTCAGCACATACAGTACAGTATGATTCACTGTAGATCTGTTCTATTTGTTTAGAGTGACACTGTTGTTGAGACTTAACTGTATCTGCAGATTTGCGTTCCATAACCATGATCTGAGTGTAGAAGTATGCTTATTTATTTATTTATTTATTTATTTATTTATGATAGTATGTGTGCTGTGTCTTCTTCTTTCATGGAGATACAGAGTTATTCTCCACAGAGCATAAACTCTGACCCACTTTAATGATTTACACCCTCCTTACATGATATGATAAAAGACTGTGCTCCACCTTGCAGCTAAGAACCAGGACATGCAAGGTGCATGGGCACATTCTTCCTCCTCATCATCATCACAATGTACTTCTTTTTTTAGTCACACACATGCATTTATGCACACACACACGCATACACACACACACATACAAACTTTCTTCACAAGTAAACACAGGAAAATAAGAAAAACACACTGTAAGCTGTTGATGTTGAAGCTGTTGAAAATATTAATATTTTAATCTGCATTTGCTTTAATACTCTTATTTTTAAAAATAACACATTCTTTAAAAAAACTAATTTATTTTATCTTTACACACATCACAACCTCAGACAAAGCAGAAACATTTAATTGCAGTTTTAAATTAAATTTCAAATGAATAAATAAATCAAATAAAACAGGCTAAAAACATGAGTTACACTCACATAAGACAACAAAAATAAAGAGTATGAGTAATACTCTAAAACAGAAATAAAGTTCACCAAACCCTCTCATTCATCAGCATAACTGAACAGGGGACTAAAGAATGCTTAAATCTATTACAGCAAATCTTTGGCAAACTATATCTTGAGTCTGAAGGAAGAAGTTGAAACTTAATGTTCAGTCGATGATCTACAGATGCAAAAATAATTTCAGCCCTATTCAGGATCTGGATTACAGGCAGGTCAGTCAAGCACACACACTCTATGTCTATGCATCAGTGATGTTGTAACATGCAGAATGAGGTCTGGAATTGTCCTGCAGAATTCCTTGGAACAGATTGTCTTGAGGGCAGCATACAGTATATCTATCCAAAATACCAATATAAGCCCCTACATCAATAGTGCTTTAACATATATGCAGATCACTCATGCTGTTGGTACTGATGTCCTCCATGCCATCAGAGATGCTGGTTGGTAAAAGTCTGGCATGTCTTTGGCAAATAGAATCTCATGTTCATTTTTTCTGTAACCAAGCTGAAACATGGACTCGTCTGACCACAGCACATGATTCCACTGTCTTTGAGTCCATCTCAGATGACTTTGGGCTCAGAGTTCTTGCAGGATGTGTGGTAGTATATCGGTTTCTCAGTTACTCAGTGGTCAAACACAACAAGCTGCAGTTTCCACTCTTGGCCTTTATGGACCAAAATTTCCCCTGACTCCCTGAATCTTTTCATGATATTATGAACTGTAGATAGCGAAAGATATACATTTCTGCATTCTTGCACTGACACTTGACATTGCCTTTGATTGATGGTTCTCTCAGAATGTTTGGCCCAAAGTGCTGAACCACAACGCATCCTTCTTTGCAAAAATTAAGCCTTTTGGTGGAAGTCCATTTTATACTCAGTCTTGATGACCTAATCTGTTGCCAGTTAAACTGCTAATTGTGGAATCTTCCAGAATAATGTTACTTGTACTTTGGAGTCCTATTTTGCCTCTGTCCCAACTTTTTTGAGTGTTACAAATTTCTACATTTGTTTATATTTAACAAATAGAATTAAATGTGTAACTGAAAACACTGAACATGTTTTTGTCCTTTAGTTTGTTAAATAAAAGTTCAAGTGAAGTAACAAATGACATTTAAAATGACAGACTCACTTTTGACACAATATCTACATACATCCAACCTAATGTTGGACACCTTAGCTTGTTTTGGTGTAGGTCTTCTTTAAACAAGTTACTTAGTACAACTGTGGTGATCCTGGGGATGTGGGGATGTAGAGAAGAGACAGATGTCTTGGCAGTGATCCCAAGAGACAGTTTATTTCACAAACTAAACAAAATGAATGTTCGCTAAGCACTTACTAACACATAATCACATTCAGCGCATTCAGTTACCGACACGACAGTGAAACACTCGCCAAACACTCGCCAAACAGTTACATACAAATGTGAGGGAAGCTGAGAACATAAGAAGGGACATAGAGGCACATGGGTGGCACGGTGGTTTAGTGGTTAGCACATTCGCCTCTCAGCGCTGAGGTCTTGGGTTCAAGTCCACATCTGAGCAGAGTTTCCATGTTCTCCCCGTGTCTGCGTGGGTTTCCTCCGGGGTCGGCGGTTTCCTCCCACAGTCCAAAAACATGGAGGTCCGGTGAATTGGGTACTCTAAAAATAGTCCGTAGGTACGTGTGTGTGTGTGTGTCACCCAGTGATGGACTGGCGCCCTGTCCTGGACTTAGTTGAATAGTGTAATGCCCTGCCCTGCGCCCAGTGACGGGGTAGGGTACTAACCGCGACCTGATGATTAAGGTGTGATAATAGATGGATGGATAGAGGCACATGATGAGACAGGTATGACCAAACGCAAGCCAAAACAGGGCACATGTAACAGAGTCAGGGCAAAGCCGGGGCTAGGGGCTTGACTGAAGCGGGAGCCTGACATCAACGCTACGTTTTAATTCAGGCTGTGATGTCATGTGTATCATAATACAGCTAATAC
Organism: Crenuchus spilurus; assembly: GCA_036984385.1. Taxonomy (NCBI): domain Eukaryota; kingdom Metazoa; phylum Chordata; class Actinopteri; order Characiformes; family Crenuchidae; genus Crenuchus; species Crenuchus spilurus. Next base: position 35,563 of record BRDA01000853.1, on the reverse strand, counting down.
TCTGCAATGCAAGAAACTTCCCAATACTATGCTACACATTACAGTATGTGAATAATGTGTATGAAAATAGTTGACATTGTTATGATAGATTGATTTTAAATGTTGCTGTAAGTTAATATTAGTATGGTGTCAATTTAATTGTACTGTTTTCAACCAGTCATGTTTCTATAAGACCAGCAACACAGACCAGCTCAGCAATAAAGCACTTTAATGTACATTCTCAGAAAAAAAAGGTGCTGGACCATAACTGGGGCAATATTATTTTTGTTACTGGGGTCAAACCCTCCAGACTAAGTCTTTATTTTGGGGAGTATAACTGTATCTGATTGTGCTCTTGTGCATTTATTTGAAGTTGGATCGACTCCACTCAACCTGCCCTGACATTTACATTTTTTAAAAGTTTGCTTATGATGATACAAATCTCGTACTTTCTTCTGGAAATGTGAATGTAGTGAACCTTTAAGATGCACTGTTGGACCTTAAACACCATGTTGTATCTTTAAGAGTATATGTACACACTCTGAACTTTTTTTCTGATGGTGTAATGATTGTAAACAAACAGCACTACAGTTTTGCTTTAGAGTAAATGAGATTTGCTCACTTACTGACTTGAACAAAAAGTCAAAAATCCATTTTTTTTCCATTGTTCTCTTCACAATTATGATTGAAAAAATCCATTATTGATCCATTGGCAAGACAGTTATCAGCCTGATTGGTACAAATAAATTCTACAGAATTAAAAAAAAAAACATTAAGTGACACTATTCAGCACACCATAAAAAGATGTTCATTCACATATACAGAGTTCTGGCAAGATGCATCAATCCTCATTCAGCAGCATCCTGCTAAGCAGCTGCCTGTAAGCCAAGCAGAGCACTCAACCAACAAACAGCATCTGTTTTAAAGGGGCATGTTTACTGTGAGGTTACAGCTTCTAATAACACAGACAGAGGATCACCCAGTCTGAAACCAAAGCTTTTCAGTAGATTTCATAAGATGTCTTTATCTTAAAAGGGAAACTTTATCTTTTCCTGAAATCCAGTTATATGTATGCGTTTTTTGTACCAACACATTTTAACTGATCATTTCTTATTTAAGCAAAAAACCTCTGTAAATGATCTCTGTTCTGATTGACTGCCCTGTGCTGTATTGGCAGGGCTAACAGTCTGTAACTGAAATGTGAATGTGTTGATTTTTTTTGTGACATCACAGAAATTATCCATTCAAAGTGCATCATTTTTGCACATATGAGCTGCATTTTACGTGGACGGAACATGTACTGCATAATTAGAAATTTTTGAGTTCCAATTTTTGAATTTTTTATTTAATTTTTTTATTTTACTAATTTCAAATTTCAAAATTTTTTAAGGTACATATAAAAGATTTTCAATGGCAAGGATGTTCAGATAATGCTGTAAAATTAACTATCCTGGCATTTAAGTTCAAGATTCAAGGATGTTATCATGATATGAGAGGCCAGTTTTTTATTATTTGAACTTATTATTAGAAACTTAGTGAACTCCAATTTTTAAGACAGACTGTTACACTTTTAAGTTAAACCACATACGTTTTTCTCAGAATAAGGCCACTTTGAGCAGTCCTGCACATCACTCTGTGATGACCTCAGCCCTCAGAGGTCATTGGGGGGCCTGTGCAGGACACGTACCATTTTAATGACAGTGGTTTAGGCCTCTCTCTGGCTCTTAAAGTGGGTTACTGCGTTATAATTTAGCTGCTCTCCAGCTAGCTTCTCCAAGCACTTAGGAAAGAGTGGAAGTGGAATCTTCTTGAGCGCTGAGTGTGTTATTTCGGTGCCTTTGGTGTCACCTCGTTCTTTGCATTAGCAGTAGCTTTGGCGGCAGTGCGCATGCGTGCAATTGAGGGAAGTGATTCTTTTTCCTCCATAATCTGTCAGAAGGAGTGAGTGTGAATGGAAAATGCTTTGCGTCAGCCACATTTCCTCCCTGTAAACTTGGCTCTGATGTAGACTCTGTCGACGCCAGTACGACCTGACTAAAAATCTCTCGACATGTGTAACCAGAGTGTGTCTCACCGTGTCTACATGCGTCCCATCCTCTTTCTTTTTTCATTGTGTGGAGATTAGGCTCTCACCCAACCCAAAACGATTACTTCAGTCAACATGGAACGAACTTGTGACACCGCAAAGCATCCCTCTCAAACAGATCTGCTAAATGTCAGCGAAACGCTTTTGAGCGTAATCTTAATTTGACTTGGAATTAGTCTCTTTTTTTGTGCGCGAACATCTAATTATTCAGACAATTCTTTGCCTGGCGAGAAGTTTTGTGAAAAGAGCAGCCGTGCCAGTGCTGATGAGGGGGGAGAGGTGGAAATGTGGTGTGGTGGTGATGGAGCAGACACAGAGTGAGAGGAGGCCTTCAGCTCTGCTCTGGATCAGGCTGACTGAAACAGTGAGCGACAGCACTCAGCAGCACACAGGCCTGTGCTTAATGTTCTTAAATACTGTGTGCATGCATTAGACTCTTCTCTTTAACCCCGTAAAGCCAGAACCATCAAATCATTGTAGAAAACTTTAATTCTTTGAAACTGGCATGTTTATTAGACATTCTGACCAATATCAAAAAAAGAAATGAAGTAACACTTTGCATATATGAGTTTTGTATCATATTTGATACAGCATGCAGCATGTTGTTTAAACAAAGAAAAACATGCAAAACATACAAAACACAAACTTTTTAAACTTCTTATGCACCGAGTTTACATTTTTACTCAAATGACTTCAAACTGAGAAATCTGCACTTGCACTGTGGTGCATGCAGTACATGGGTAGTCCACTAGGGGGCACAAAAAACATGTATCTAATTGTATACATCAGGTTTTCCTTATTTATTTAATTCAGGTTTAAAATATATATTATTGCTATTATTTATATAGTAAAAAATGATGTAAGATGATTTATCATTTAATCACACGGGAGATGAAACTCAACTATATATTAAATACAATACATACTTTGTACAATTTTAATGCTTTGGATAATATATAAAATAAGGACAAATTACAGACTAAAATATGGCTGATACTGGAACACACTTCTGTCTGTTTTATAACAAAACGTTTTGACTGTGTCAGAAACCACAAGTCTATTTTACATGAAACAACAACTAAACCCAGTTTAAGACAAGGGTCTGATGATGGTGTTATCCAGCTCGAGATACCATTGTTTTTAAGCAAATTTCACAGAGTAAGTCTTGACTAAATTTGGCATAAGAACACAAAGGTGTGAATTGGATTTTGGACCAAACGCTCACTGTAAAATGACAGCATAGTCACATATTGTGCTTAATTTGTACTGTTGTCAAGCACAAGCCTGCATGAACATGCTTAAATGGCACTGTGAGCAGGTCATAAGTTCTGCTGGAATAAAATATCAGCATTATATGTGAAGCTTATTAGCAGATGGAAGCATGAAGTGCTCGAAACTCTCATGGTAGACAGACTTTGGACTTGATCAAAACACAGTGGACCAACACCAACAGATGGCACGGCTCCCTTTACACAAACACAAACTGAAGGATGTGCACACTGGACTTCAGACACCTGAACATTTTCAGGACATTCTGAATGAGGTGTGACTGAATAAGTGAAGGTAAAAAAACTTCTCATTCACGTCATGATGTTGCTGTTCATGTGAAGGTTGTTTACTGACAGTTTGAAAGGTTGCATTGTGCTTTGCAGTATCCAGTCTCTGTATTGTCTGTCTGTCCACTTGCATATAAGAGAAAGTTCGCAGGTGTGGCTAACAGAAGGGAGAACACTTCCTGCCTTTACATTTGACTCATTCGTCATTACTCTTTACAGTCACTCTTATTCATTATACGAAGATCTTAACGTCATTTTCATGACGTCATTATCACAGTCTTGTATGCGTGTAAACGACGTTAATTACTCCGTAATAACACATCTGTTTGTGCGCCACAGGCTGCAGTTAACCTGATTGGCTCACAGCGAGGCTGTGTTTAGGAGGCTTTCAGTTGAAGGCTGGAGTAGCGGCGCAGGTGTGGAGCGGGCTGAGCGCGCGAAGAGGAAAAAAGGATAAAGCATAGAAAACGCACGTGCGAACGAGCCTACGTTTGACTTTAGAACCATAGCTCCTGCTTTAGAACAGGACCAACAGAACCCTCGTGCCTGTTTTAGAACAGGATCAGTCTGTTATAGACTGTAGAACCCGCCTGTTTTAGAACAGGACCAGTCTGTAGACTGTAGAACCCTTTGTGCTTGCTTTTGAACAAGACCAGTCTGGCCAAGATTTTACAACCCTCGTGCCTGCTTTAGAACAGAACTGCTCTGTTATAGACTTTAGAACCCTCGTGCCTGCTTTAGAACAGAACTGCTCTGTTATAGACTTTAGAACCCTCGTGCCTGCTTTAGAACAGAACTGGTGTGTTATAGACTTTAGATCCCTCGTGCCTGCTTTAGAACAGAACTGGTCTGTTATAGACTTTAAAACCCTCGTGCCTGCTTTAGAACATAATTGGTCTGTCATAGACTTTAGAACCCTCGTGTCTGCTTTAGAACAGGACCAGCAGAATTAGGTCAGGACCAGTCTGTTACAGACTCTAGAACCCCCGTGTTTGCTCTAGAAGAGGACTAGTCTGTTATAGACTGTAGAACCCTCCTGCTTTTAAAACAGGACCAGTTATAGACTTCAGAACCCTCGTGTCTGCACAACAATCATTTATTACAACGCGTGATTGCCTAGAACGTGCGCTGTTAGAATGTTTGTTTGCTTGTGCGCCTGCCTTAGCGCACTCACCGCTGTAGAAAACGCGCGCGCTCCAGATCGACTTACCTGTTATACCACGCGCGCCTTTGGCGCACGCGCGCGCTTTGGACTTCAGACCTAGGTTAGAACAGGTGTTTAGTGTAGAACACGTGTATGCAATAGAACGCTCACCCAGGTTAGAACAGGTGTTAATAACACGCGCATGCTCTAGAACGCTCACCTGCGTTAGGCGGCGCGTGTCTATAGCACAGTTGTTAGTGCAGTGAGCCTGCGGTAGGTGACGACGAGCGCGAGCGGAGACGCTCTTTGAGCGCGCGCAGCACGTTGAGCATCAGCGGCTCAGTACTGAAATCAGTCTCCACTTCCTCTCTTTTAATCTCAGGCTAATAAAGCTCGCGCAGGTGTGTCGGTCTAACCAAAACAAAGCAGGTGGACTTCAGTGAGTGAGCTCAGAGCACTTACACTTACAGTCCGCGTGTGAAGAGAGAGGCCTTTGAGGAGGCGGTTCAGACCAAAATATGACTTTTCACACATGTGGCGTAAAAGCAATGTGAACGGAATCACAAAGTGATTTAAAGAAAAGCTACGAGTTTAACTCAGATCAGAGCAGAACTCCTTTAAGTTGATGGTCAGTGCAGGATATTCACTACACATCAAAATGTAACTTTAAAAAAACATTTAATAATATTTATAAATATTAATTCGTCTTATAATATTAAGAGGAAAAGATAAACAAAATATAAACCAACCCCCATATTTATATATGTATTAATGCAGTATTAGGAAAATGAAGCGGTGTGCATGCATTTAACCTGAATTCCAATTTTTACGTTTTCATTACATTTCATTAGAAATGTCTCTGCGCGCGAAAACCCAACTAAATAAACAGTTTTCAAATATATTTTTCTAGATTTGTTATGTTTCTGGTAATATTATAACTACATATAAATAAAAGGGTGATTTTGATGTCATAAAATTGAAAAGACTGCAATCGAGAATAAAAAAGAGAAACATATTTCACTGAACATTTAACTTTTCGGTTATCTTATTTTTTAAGTCTAATGTTAATGTATAAAAAGAGTGTTCTGCATTATTATTATTTTTATTGTTATTATTATTATTATTATTATTATTATTATTATTATTATTATTATTATTATTATTATTATTAAAGCAGACTGAAACGAATAATATGTAAATGTCAGCAAAGCTTAAATCGTATTAAAGAGTAAAACTCCAGTAAAGTGGGACATTGATGTCAAACTGATATTTAATCTTATTTGAAGTTGTGCTGTTTAAATCTCCCTGATTGGATTTGATTTAAGGTCAACTAGCAATTCAGCACTAATGTAATCTGAGGTGAAAACTCGCCGAATCTACTTCTGCCGTAGACCATGTGTCTACTTTGAAATGCAGAAATAATAAGAATTATAATAGTAGTAGTAGTAGTAATAATAATAATAATAATAATAATAATAATAATAATAATAATAATAATAATAATAATGATAATAATAATGATGATGATGATAATAATAATAACGTGTTTCAAACTTTTATTTTGTAAAACATTAAATAATTCTTTCTGATGGACTTTTATTCCGGATTGCTTTCAGAACTCATTCAGTACACCATAGAAAAGAGGGGCAGTGATGCTCTGCACACAAATATATGACTGTATGAATATATATTTATGGATAAATATATTATATATTATATATATAGGACTGACTTCTTCATTAAAGGTGGGAAATGGAAAGCAAAAAGCTATTATGGATGTTTTTTCCAGACAGAAAAAGAAGAAACAAAAGAAGGACGAGGCTGAAACGATGCTGAGATCCTCCATCAAAAGAAAACATATTCATGATCATAATAATAAATATAGAAACGTTTTTATATTAAAACAGCAACAGTACATACGACACATACAAACAAGGAATGTCTGACAGCTTTACAAACACTATGGGTCCCTTTTCTTTGACCTATACACATTAAATACTCTTTTTACTCCTTTTTTTCCAGAAAAGCTGCTCCCAGTACTACGAATCGTTATAAAATCTATCAGACTACATAGTGTCCGGAATAAGAAGAGTAATGCTGGATTATATAGACATCACCTCCATAGCAAAGGGCCTATAGTCCTCTACAAACATGCCTGCTTTTTGTTTCTTTTTTATCGTAGTTTTAGTTGCTGTTGTCATTTTCCATCGTCTCATCTTTGATCCTGACAGAAACACACAGGCACAAGTTAAAAAAGAAAAGAAAGGAAAAAAAACAACCTTTTTATCTTCTTTATACACTTAGAAATTACGCGAATAAATCTATCGCATATGTATATAGAAATGGATTATAATACATTTACTGGGTGCTTTCCAGGGAATTTACATTTTGTTTATGTCAGTACACAGAGAGAACATTTTCCCCACCGTCTCAAAATATGAGGAAACTGAAAACTAGCCAGCACGCGCAGAAGCTCGTCTCAACGTTGTCGCAACGCTGAGAGAACGTAACAACGTTGTCACAACGTGCCCGTGCCTGCAGGGTAGCACCGCCCCTTCCCTGCAGTTTTTGAACATTGAGAGGGATGCTGGGAAATAAACGCGTCCCTTGCTGAAGACTTTCTCTCCTCGTTTGGTTTGGTTTGGTTTGGTGGATCCGAACAGCCTTGACGTGGGTCGTGGAATGAAAGAATAATGAAAGAATAAAAGCAGACAACAGAAGCTTTGAGGAGTCTGTGGAAGCAGGTCTGTGAGGTTGGGCTGAAAGGGTCTCTAGAAGGGCAGCGTGTCCAGGAACAGTTTGTCTATTATTGCGGGAGGAGGAACCAGGTCCTCCAGCTTCAGGTAGAAGATGCGCTGCAGGCCCTGAGTGCACAGCGAGCGCAGCTCGGGCAGTTTCCCCAGCAGGCGGGACAAGGGGGCAGGCCGGACAGGACCACCCCCACCGCCCCCTCCTCCTCCTCCTCCGGGGAAGGCCAGCTGGTCCTTCAGACAGTTCACGATTTTCGTCTGCAGCTCCTCCACTTTCTTCGGCTCCTTCAGCCCGTGTCTCTCTGTAAACAGCCACAAATAATGTTATCTATCCATCCATCCATCCATCTATTTATCTTTCTACATGTTTGTGTGTGTGTGTGTGTGTGTGTGTGTGTGTGTACGTGTGTGTGTAACAACAACAAATACTATATATAATGAAGAGAATGAGTGAGGTAGAGAGAGCAACAAACACCAATACCTCTACAAATACAAATTATCTATCTATCTATCTATCTATCTATCTATCTATCTATCTATCTATCTATCTATCTATCTATATGTGTGTGTGTGTGTGTGTGTATTCAGCACAGCACAGACTAAATTAATTTAAATAGAAATAGATTTACACAGAAAATCAGATTTTTCTACTCATACAAATTCATTCAATCTGTCTGCAACACTGTAATATGATCAATGTGTTACTTTCCTGTTTTAACTTTTAAGCAAAAAAAAGTTTCTTTCATCTCAAATAACAATAAACTATAGTTGATTCCAGTTGTAACTGAACAGATAAAAATTAAGAGCATTAAATGTTAAACAGGACTGACAAAATGAATAAACAATCAGCACAAACACTGCTCATATAAAAAAGTACTGTGGTAGTAAATGAACACAAGCATAGATAATGAAGGTGTCTGATCATCGGTGAGGAAGCTGACTTAACTTGAGGAGAAAGGTTATAATAAGTCTGTTTTCTCCACTGCAGATGTCTAAGTCATTTCATTAAGGTTTCTCAGCAGCAGTATCTGAGGCTGAGATGTGAATCTTCTCTGAGCTTGTTCGTACCTGTGACCATGGCGAGGGCTGCGATGCAGGAGAAGGCTGAGATGTCGATGTTCAGGTTCTGTAGGTTGGAGGAAAACTCCACAATGGCATCAATCCATTCACCAAAGCCGCGCACACACTGTAGCCTGTGCAGCACAACACCGTTACAGAAGATCAGCTTTCCCTCCATCGGGTTAGACCTGCAATTCAGTTCACACACACATATGGACACGTTATTAATCACTGCTCACATGGAGGAGACCTGTTCAGCATCACGGTACTGCAGGACATCTTCTCAGACTCTTTAATTATGTTCACTCAGTAGGTTGCTCATATACATCATAGGCCTAAGTAAGTTTGGTGCTCTTCTGATTCAGATGGGCTGAATATCTACTATGTAAGTGGATATTGTGATGTAATTTGAGGTGTGTCACAGTCTGATGTGTCTAAAAAGATATGAAAGTGGCTGTAAACAAATGTGGTGCAAATATAATGCAGCATAAGTGCAAAAATGTAAAAGATGACATCAGTAAATGTACTTTATTAATTAGCTTAATTAAGACCAATGGAATCCAAAGCAGTGGAGCTTGAAGAGAGCTAAAGAAGAAAAGTCAGTCTTACCTGTAGGCCAGGCGCAGAACGAAAAGCTCCAGGAATGCAGACTCGAACAGAAGGTCCTGGTCTTGTTTGGGGAGGTCCGTGAAGCCAGGGATCTTCTGGGCCCACGCTCGGATGATGTCCATGGAGCCCGTCAGGAGGTCGTAGAACTGCTGGATGTGCTGCGTGTCGTCTCCGCTCAGCTGGTAGTCAGGGCTGGCGTGGAACTGGGATATTTAATTTAAACACGGCCTTAATGAGCTCCTCTAAAATATATCACCCGTGAAATTGCAAAGCCCATTTCTAAGAGGGGGGAATGCTTTTTTTCCCCTTTCTATTTAACTCGTGTCCATATTTTATTGAGTCTCTCTGTTTCGAAAGCAATTTGGAGAATTAAATGTGCTTCTTCTTAACATATTTAAAGTTTATCATGAACCGTATATACTCAAGTCTATCTCTGACATTGTTCACCTCAGGAAATTCAGCCACTGTGATAAGCAGCAGACATCAATTTAGCCATTAAACCTGATGGTTTGTAGTTAAGGAGGCTTAAAATAGCCTTCTAATATATCCCTGAGAGAAGGAGGCAAAAGGCAGACTCACTCTGGAGTAATCCAGGCCAGACATGGAGGGGTTGGAGTCCACATGGGCCCTGACCAGTGCGCTGAGTAGGCTGACCGGTGGAGGGGCAGGAGTGGGCTCCTGGGGGCTTTTGGGTTTGGAGGGCAAACGGCCTCTTCGGCCCTTCAGACTGGCGGTCCGAACAACTGTAAAAACAAATAGAGCAGGAGGTTTACTGTAGCTTCTGTAGAGCTGGTGGAAAGCAGATGAAGTGGGTTTTAATATGTACACCCAACTGATGTACTGCTCAGCAGAATCCTCAAATCCAGCTGGACACTAATGAGCATTGATGAGAACTTGGGAGTAAACTGAACATGTAGGTTCATTAAGAGCTCAGAGGAAACCCAGGAATTCAAGACTAAAGATAATTACCTTCTTTGACCATCCCGACAACAAGGCACTTCTGGAAGCGGCAGTACTGGCACCTGTTTCTCCGGCGCTTATCCACAGGACAGTTTTTGTTCGCCAAACACACATATTTTGCATTCTTCTGCACAGTGCGCTGTGTTTAGAACAAAAAGAAGTTATTTTATGTGATTGTAACTTTTATTATTTACAAATCAGCCTAATAAAGACTATTACAAGCTTATTCAAGCTATAACTGACTGCATATAAGTGAAGCTGAGGCTCTTCAGCAGTCATGTTAGTACTAGTCTAAGTATTAGTCTAAGTGGGCTCAGTATACATCTTGTACTAATCAGACAGACTAATACTACTAACAAGTGAAGATATAGGGACTCTTCAGCAGTCAGAAATTATACTAATCATCATGCACTAATACTAATACTGACACAAGAACTAATACTAGTATACTGTCACAAGTATTAATACTTATACATACACAAGTTCTAATACTAATTCTGATACAAGTACTAATAATAATTCTGATACATGCACTAATACAAATTTTTTTTGGATACATGCACTAGTACTAATTCTGACACAAATACTAAAACTAATTCTGATATATGCACTAATACTAATTTTGATACATGCACTAGTACTAATTCTGACACAAGTACTAATACTAATTCTGATACTTCTCCTAATGCTAATACTGATACAACAATATTATTAGTATTTGTCCTAAAGATTGATAGACTTTTATTAATACTAAAAGTAATACTAATTTGAGAATCGTTTGATTAAAGAGAAAAACTCAATATATACTGTCCTGGGCATTTATTTATACTGTACATAGTAAAGTTACATAGTAAAATTTATACTATTATTATTATTATTACTACTACTACTACTACTACTACTACTACTACTACTACTACTACTAATAATAATAATAATAATAACAAAGTCCTATAAAAGTATGGTATTAAAAGTACAAAAGTCGGACAACAACTAACTTTGTTTAATAAATATATAATTAACACTAATAATGGAGATAATTTAACGTCATTGTACAGAACAGAAAGAAAGACTGAAGGTGGCTACAGAGGAAAAAAAGCGAATAAGATCATAAAAAGAGTATCTTACACTTATTAATTATAAAGTCTCTCTGTAAACGAAGTAAAGGCATAGACACACAGGTAACACCACGACTTTATATTCGCTCTTTAATAGTGTGTAATTAGCTATTATTATTATTATTATTATTATTATTATTATTATTATTATTATTATTATTATTATTTCTGCAGCCTTAGTTACCCCCGCTGAGCTATTAAGGGTCTATAACAGTATTTCTCCTAATTAACAATTAAAATTAATGACACAGATGCCCCCCTCCTCTCCACACCTTGAAGAAGCCCTTGCAGCCCTCGCACGTCCGGACGCCGTAGTGTTGGCACGCGGCGTTGTCTCCGCACACGGCGCACATGCCTTCGTTGGACGGTGAGCCGCGCGACGGCGGCGACGGGATCTGCGCGTCCAGCAGCTGGTGCGCGTGCGAGTGCGGGTGCGGGTGCCCGTGGTGGTGACCGGCCAGCGGGAGTGCGTGCGGGAAGGCCACAGCAGCGGCTTGCTTCCGGAGCGCTCCGGGCAGGGCGAAGCCCGGAGCTCCGGGAGGCGCCGCCGAGGGCTCGTGACTCATGGCCACGTGCAGCGGCCCGTCGAAGCGCATCTGACAGCTGGAGACGGTGGGCGTGCCGGGCGGAGACTGCTTGAAGGAGAACAAGGAGAGCCTGGAGACGGGGTTGTGCTTGCGCTGCTCCAGCACGTAGCTGTGGTGGAAGGCGTGCAGGGGGCCCGCCGGATCCTCCCAGGCTGGAGCGGCCTGCAGCTGGAAGCCCGGGGTGCTGGGCGTGTGTGCGTGCGGAGAGGAGGATGAAGAGGAGGAGGACGAGGAGGAAGAGGACGAGGGAGGTTTGAAGTAAACTGAACCCGAGTGGGTTACCATGATCTCCTCGGGCTGGGGGCCCAGGTGGCCCTGGTGATGGTGGGCATGAGGATGATGGTGGTGGTGGGGGTAACCGTGCAGGGCCACGTCCTCGACCTTGATGGACGAGGGGTCTCCCGTGTGCGGCAGCTGGTACAGACAGGGGGGCTTCACATCATATCCTGGGTTGGGGCCAGTGCTGTTGGGGGCTCCTGCACCGCTGTTGTAGCTGTCCACAAAAGTGCTGAAGCTGGGCAGAGATGTGGTGGCTGCTGTGATCTCTGTGTTGGTCAGGTCCATGCTGAACTTCACAAATTCTGGTGTGAGGAAGTCACAGCTGTACTCGCCACCCCCTGGGTAGCTCTGGGATGCCGGGCTTGCACCCTGCGGAGAAGAGCCATACTGAGCCTGGACGCAGGGCATGGCTGTGGAAGGAAGGAGATATTAGCAGAATTATTGTAAAACACCTGTAAAAAGCATTATCACCATCACTTTGCTCACTACTGCATGCTTTACACACCGTGAGACCTAGAGATCTTTCACCTGACAGCACTGAATTCACACCTACAGTCCAGAGAAAACAGCCAAAGCAGTTTGTTTCTGAGATTCATGTGAAGTTTAATTAAACACACCAGAGAACGCCCAAGCTTTTAAAAAGACACCAGCAGCTAATGATCAACAGAAATCACACACAAATCTATCAGTACTGAATTCACACCTATGGGCTTCAATCTGAGTACAGTGTAGATGTAAGGAAGGATCTTTACTGTCTGAAAACAATGTAAATACATTTATCTGCACTTTCTCAACAGACAAAAGTAAATGATCCAGTTATTACAAAGGCAAAGTCAGCATGATCACAATTTAAAAAGCTTTCATTAAGAAATGATGTGAATTTTGAAAAGCAAAACTCATCCTTAAACATTCAGTTTCTTAAATGTAAATAACCAAAGAGACCAACAATAACATAACATGACATGACGGAACCTTTAGCAGTGCCTCCAGGAAACAGTTTAGTACTTTGGAGAACCCTGTCTTGATAACCCTTTAAAAGCTCTTAAAAGCGCAATTGCTATGAACCTTCATTTCAATAAGGAACCATCAAAGGTACCTTTATATTGTACAGTGTACAGTTTTATAGACTAAAATAATACATAGTGTTGATTTTCACCTGTAGATAAATTTCCCTCCAGTCCAAAATAATCACCCAAAATTAGTCTTGACTGTGGCTGAGCTGTGAAAATCATCTAAAATATATTTTGTATCTAATCTTAGACGAAATGTTAGAAACACTTCTTATGCTGAGACTTCAGAGATATCATTTTTAATTGGTTCTCATGTAATAACTGTGGTGCATTAAGACTTGGAATAGAAGTCATATATCACTTTTAATTGTCTTTAATTATGTAAGATCCAGCTTTTACCATGACATCAACATCACTGTCATGACCTTTGCAATATGAGTCATACTAAATGTACTGAAGGCAACGCTGTTCAGAGATTGGATTTTAATGTCCAAACTAAATCAGCAAAGAAGCCAACATCACACCACTCTAATGACAAGCTCTCTTAAGTACTGAGACGTGTAGGAAAGCTCTTAAAGTGATGTCAGTCAAGTGATTTTGCGCTTATAAAATACCTTCAGCCGTGTGCCTCTTCCTCGTCGCCACTCAGATTGGATGTTGTTGTGATCTGTAGGTGAAAGCGGGAGGTGCACAGGGCTCAGTTAGGTTCGGCTCGGTTCTGGATCTGCTCCTGGAGGAAAACAAACAGGCTCAGACTCGCAGAAGAGGTCCCTGCTGTTCCAGCCCTGATGCGCGAGTTTATGAGCGCCGTCTGCTCTGCCTAAAAGTTCTGTGCGCGCTCAGGATTAAAGTGCGCTCTTGTGCGCTCTGCGGTTTTGCGCGCAGTCGCTATTTGACGCTCTTTAAAATGCACACATGTTTACACAGTATCTGAAGAACAAATACAAATATAGTCCTAAATAAACGAAGAGCAGGACTATAAATTTGGAAACTTTAGCCCTTTCCGTGTTGTTGGAAAGTTGATATATAATATCAGAACAGCTCCAACTCTCACGCAACAGCTCCAGTGTGAATCTAAACAACACCATCTCCAGCAACGTCCCGACACGTTTTCCTAAGAGCCACACTTCAGTGCAGAAAGCACGCAAAACACAGACACGCGCCCGTTACACACACATATGCGCATGCAGCCTATACACTCAGGCAAAAACAGCGTCCGGCACGTACCTTTAAATCAGCATCAGACAAAGTTGCATTGTATCCACACGCGCGCAGGGAAAGAGCAGCGCGAGGCGAGAGAAGGTCCAGCGGGGCAAAGCGAGAGCGAGAGCCGGAAACGCGCGAGAAGTCTGTGCGCAGACTAGCGCGAGGCGCCAATGTGTCTTTGTTTATGGGAGCCCCGTTAAGCACGAGCCCACGTGGCCCGCGCGTGAGGACGTCACGGGCGTCGTCAGGAGCGAGCACCAATCCGCTTTGGAGAGGGTGGGGTACAGAGAAATGCACCTGACTTTAGGGCATTGTGGGGTTTTTGTAACCCACCGCACGAGCCCCCAAATTCATGAAGCCCCTCTGATTATGGGATGACGACTTATTTAGACTGGCCAAGACTAAAGAATGAAAAGGTGCTATTAAATACTCAAGAGCTCTAGAGAGGTCCATTTGTGTTAATGATGTGTCTCTGTTGGGTTCTAGGTAGGGGGGTGTTTTCAGTTTAATGGTTGAGATTTGGATGCTTGATGACGTGTCTTTGTTAGCATTGGCTTCTTCATATTTTCTATATAAAGAATATAAAAAATGCAGTGTTGGTACACTCTTAAAAAGATTTGTCAATGGTTCTTTTGTAAAAAAAAAAAAATCGTTCTACATAGAACCACAAATAATCAAAGAACCCAAGTTCTTCAGATTGATGAGGAATGTGTTGTAGATGGTTCTATATAGAAAAAAAGCTTCTGTATTGCTCCCAAAAGCAAGCTTGTAATAATAGATGAACTGTTTTTGGTGATATGCAACCATTTTCAATAGGCTTCTGTATAGAACCATCTACACTTTCCTCATCAATCTGAAGAACCTTTCAACATGTAACCTCTTGGGTTGTTTGAGTGTTCATGGTTTTATATAGAACCATTTTCTTTACTAAAGAACCCTTGAAGAACCATCCGTTTAAAGAGTGTGTATTAAAAAAAGAAAATTATATTTAGACTAAATAAATATTCAGTGGGCAATTTTAGGCCGTAACTAAATCTAGTACAACAAAGGGCAGCGCACTCAAACACAGAGACAGAGAGACATTTCGAAATAGGGCAGATATATGTTTATATAATCAAAATCCTCTTCACCTGTTTCCTGCTTCTCTTTTAACACAACTACAGCTCTTTCCACAGCTTGTTGTCTCCTACACTGCTGGAGGGGGAAGGGTTTTGTGGGGGTCTCATTTACACAGTCTTCACAACTGTTAACCAGCAGAGCAAAGGACATGTGAACAGAGATGACGAACAGCAGTCTGACGCAGAAACCACCACCTTTGACGCAGCCATTGCATAAAAGGCTACTCTCTCTCAATTCATCTCTGCTGACATTACAGAACAGCTTCTGTGGTTCAAACATGCTCGCAAACCATCTTTAAGGAACCTGGAACAGCATCCTGACATTGAACTGGATGTTCTTCCTACCTCACAGGACAAAGCCAATCAAATGTCTTTTTTTGCGCACCACCTTTGACTCATGATTATCAACCTCCCCAGCAGTGTTTTGGACTGATATGTGGGCAGTGAGGGACTGTAGGTGGGCAGTGTTGCACTCTCCTCTAGAGGACAGCATTGTTCACCACCCAGTGGTCAACAAAAATGGTTTTGCTCTGCAACACTGTACACAAGTGCTCTCCTGAGTTGTTACACATAATATCTGTAAACTGAGCATGTGGTGCCTACTTTCAGTTACTTTTCTGCAAGGCTGGTCATGTCGCTCTTGCGTGGTGTTAAGAAGTGATCAGCCAGGAGCTGATGTCTTAATAGGTTTTATAGAGAAATGCCGTAGCATTACGCTCAGCTTTCATTTACCTTTTTTAATGAGAAGACATTACATACAATTAAATAATAATTACCCATTGGCTCATTTAATTACTAAGTGCCTTATTTATATGCATAATTTAATCACCATTCATTGGGGAGGGGAAGGAGCATATCGAGAACAATCAAATGGGAAGTTATTTCCTAATTATGGCATGTTTAAGTAAGGGGAGGGACCAACTGGTGTGTGTGCATGGCTAGCCATATATTTAACTCCCCACAATGATGGAAAACATAAATGTGGTTGTGAGGGAATATTTTTACAGAAAAAGTGAAACAGCCCAAAGATGATGGATAAGATTACACTTAAATATGCAGAAGCAAAAGACATATATAATAAGGAAACACTTCAGAAAGACAGCAATAAATACTATTGTGTGTTTTGTCTGTATACTTATACGTCAATCTGTCCTCTCTATATGTGCCTGTGAGCCTTTTAAAGGCAACTCACTGCTATACAGCACTTCTCATGGCTCCTCAACCTCTTTTCATACTTTTTATTCACACCACATGGAAAACACATAATTAATGGCATAAAGAAGTATATGTTTCATTAGAGATCATTGCCTTTTTCTTTCACTGAAATCTGTACAAAGTCTAAAACCAAGGAGTTTCGATCACATTTCCTCAATTCTAACATCTACACAGCCTTTCAGCAAATAAGCACAACATTTCCTGACTTTCTCCATTTCCGCCTTAGGTGGACTGAGCTTGTGCCTTGGAGAGAACAGGAGCTGTTCATTCAGCACATTCAGTCACTTATTCAGCACCATGGACAGCATCACACACCCAGGCTCAGTCACACACCTGGTGCAGTAAGCTGGAAGGTTGGGGTGCTTCACTAAACGCCTGCAGAGGACAAAACCGCAGTATCTCAGCAAAGTTAAATGATTAAGTATGACCAATAATTTACTTTTTCATACACACATCAAAGATACAACTGGTTAAATTCTTACTTTTTCTATATTAACCCAGTTACACCTTGTCCATCTACATTACTAAAGAAAAACATCATTTCTATGTACTGCATCAGTGTTCTATGAGCATTTCTATGTAGCATTAGGAGATAATAAACATAGGAATTTACATAATAAAGTATAGGCTGACGTGTGCTATTCTCTCCCCATCCAACTTCAAATGCTTGAAAACTGCAGGCACTGACAAAACGGCTACAAGCATACAAGAGGCAAAAATGAAGCATGTTAAGTATACTGGCCTTCTGAGGTCTTTCAAGCAGACATACATGAACAAAAACAACAGAAAATGGACAGTTACTCTGAATTTCTTTAGACTGATGTCTACACAGTAAATCTGTCAGTGTTAAATCAACACTATTAGAGTTAAATTAACACTGAGAGTGTCAAAATGTAACACTCTCAGTGTTAATTTAACTCTAATAGTGTTGATTTAACACTAGCAGATTTACTGTGTATTTGGACAAATGATTCTATTTACATTTATGACACTTAGCAGTTGCTCGTATAAAATGTGCTGTGCCATTGCAGTTATGTTATGTTTTGTAATGAATGTAGAGTTAGGAGTCTTGCCCAAGGACTTTATTGTTGTAGTGTGGTGTGCTTGTCTGGGCTAAGTCTTGAACCCCAATCTGCCATGTGTGAGGCAGCATTGTTTCCCACTAGACTGTGTGAATCACTCATTAATTCCACCATTATTGAGTGACTGGTGGTAGGAGGTGTGTCTCTCTTGATAGCGTACATGAGGTCATTGAGACTTTTCATTTGATAAACTTTGTTAACATGCTTCATAAGTCAACACTTTCAGAAAAAAAAGGTGTGTGACTTTCACTGAGTCAGTACATTTCCTGTGACTGGAGTAAAACCCTGATGAGTAAGTCTTTAGTAGCTTTAGTCAGAGAATATACTTGTATCAGACTGTGTTGTAATTAATATATTTGAAGTGCTATTGAATCTACTCACATGTCCTGACGACAGACTTTTATTTTTAATTTTTTTAAAATTATTTTACTGTTTAAAAAAGTTCAATTCTGAAAAGATACAAATCTGGTCCTTTCTCCTGGAAACTTACATGCAGTGAACTTCTAAGGTACACTATTGAACTTTCAAGATCATGTACCTTTAAGGCCACATTTACAATGTTTGGAGAACATTTTTTCTATGGTGTAACTGTGTCTTCCTTCCATTTATAGATATTAGGACTTTAATTTGTTAAAGTCATTTAAATCTATGGTGTTTGTTTATCACAAATATATAACAGGTTAATATAGGGCTATTTAGCAATCAGCTTTATTTAAAGGGACAGTATCATAGCAGACCAATTCCCTTACTTTTTGTTGAGTAAAATAATTTGACACAGTATGTAAGCATTGCTTAAGTCCATATAAAAAGTGTGCTCTGTTGGTAACATATGCCCAACTCTTTCAAATAAACATTTATATTCAAATATAGGAAACATTTCAATACTTTAAAATGATGCGAAGTAAAGTAAGCATTAAAAAAAAAAAAAAACACTTGCTGTAATATTTTCTCTTAACCGTTTAAAATTCTTAACATTTTAACGATCAACCATTTGGTAGAGCACATCTGACTCACTATATCTTATTGAAGAAGGCATTGAACTTAACACAATGTGATTGTGGCATCTCTACCAATCGGTAGACGTATGTTAGGCTAAAACATACCCACTAGAGGTCACTAGAAATGCAACATCTCATTGTATGTTTTTTAATGTGCACTTAAAAAACTGTGGGTTCTTTATTATTATTATTATTATTATTATTATTATTATTATTATTATTATTATTAATAATAATAATAATAATAATAATAATTTAATTCCTTTTTTCTTGGCGAGGATGTTAATGGATTACAAATTGAAATGTCTCACTGATTATAAAATAAAAATGAATGCCACAATGTAATACCTATTGAAATACCTTTAAGTACTGTTCTTGCTGCTGTTGATTAGATAACTTGGATAACTTAGATAACTTCTCCTAATTGTCAACAAACTGCAAGCCTCTCTCCATGTTTGAGGTGATTGAGTTTGATTTAAGGATGGTGAAATTTCTCCACTTTGGCTCAGATCTCCAAAAGGTCACATTTTGTTGATTGCGTGATATAATCTCTGAGAGATTCATCAGTGAAAGCCGAGCCCTCCCTGTCATCGCTGCACAGTCTCTAACCTCATTCTTTCTCTAGGCACTGTCCCTATGTCTTCTTTCCAATTTAAGGTTCCTTCTTTACAAGACTAAATGTCTACTTAATATGCTTTAATGCTTGCTCTCTGGATCGGGGGAGTACTCCATCACTTTAACACACCTTCATATAACACATATTTAACTAGTTAAACCCTATGAAGCGGCTTGTCTTATGGCTGGACAGCTCTTCAGTGGAATGATGAAGGTATCCCCTCCTTAGCCTTGATGAGACAGTAAAACGAGGACAGGGCCTCAGTGCTGCTCTGAGCCTTCTACATCAGTCAGTGCTGAATATTCATTAATCAGTAACATGGCATGCCTTGTAATTGGCAGAAACATTAGCGATGACTCCACCGGCATATCTGGAGTTCTTGCATATTCATGTCTGTGGGCTATATATCCCCTCTCTCTCTCTCTCTCTCTCTCTCTATTTCTCTCTCTCTCTCTCTCTCTCTCTGTCTCTCTCTCTCTCTCTGTGTCACTCTCTCTCTCTCTCTCTCTCTCTCTCTGAAAATTAATTCTGAAGCTGCAGGTGGCCTCCAATGCCACAATCAATTGTTAAATTGCGCTCTTGTTAAAAAAAATAGGTGGGAAAAAGAACAGATTCTTTGGCAGTCTATTAGAAGATAAACAGCACTGCTAGTTAGCCTAATTGTTCAGCATTTTCTGCCAAGTCATTTTCACTGAGCTACATAACCTACTATGAATTGATTTATGATTCTCTAATCTCATTTTTGAGCAACGTACTGTGAAGTGATTTATTACCCCCCAGTCTCATTACTCTCTTGTATCACTCTATTGAAAAAGCATAGCCTTATAACAATGAGCTCAAGATTTTTTGTACATTTGTCTGGCCTGTAGTTCTTTTACATGTGTCTGGGTTTCCTACATGAGGTTTTTTATGAACTTGGGAAAGTAGAATCCTGTCCAGTGGTTTGTTTTAGATTTTCTATGATGAGAAGTCATGTA
>BRDA01000852.1:12046-32871 GCA_036984385.1 Crenuchus spilurus | reverse complement strand
ATTAAAGGAAATTCGTTTGTTGACAGTGTATTATATTCTTTCTATACACTGTTTTGTGTGAGAGAGTATTTATAGATAGGGAGTTATACACAGCTCAGTAACATAAAACCACAAGCTAGGCACAAAAATCCCAGGACACTGAACAGACAGTACTCTGGTCTATTACAGTGTTTTATGTGTTTATTTCATGAGTGTGGGAGATTCTGCTTGTGATGTTTTCCAGTGTCAGCTCATTCTCACTACATAAAGTCACATAAAATGAGAGAGTGTGTTTTGTCACATATCTTTCTTATATTATGTGACAGTTGTTTGCTTAAAGGAAATTAACATACAAATCCTTGTATCATGCCTTCAATATATTATGTGACTGCAATGCAAAAAACATTTAGTCAGTTTAGGTGATATTACCACAAAATATTTGCCTACAAAATCACACTTTTTGCTAAATATTTATTTGTGTTGATCAGATTATACTGTAGCATCAAACTTTGTTCTCATCATATATGGGGGGGCATTAGAGGGGCGGGGTGGGATTATGGGGGTGTGGCTTGAATATTGCACCTATAAAATAAAAGCTAAATCAAATCAAATCAGATTTATTTATAAAGCGCTTTTTACAACTGATGTCACAAAGCAGCTTTACAGGATTACTAATAACAGACATCAAATCATTAATCCATAATCCCCAGTGAGCAAGCCAGCGGCGACAGTGGCAAGGAAAAACTCCCTCAGAGCTGGAGGAAGAAACCTTGGGAGGAACCAGACTCACATGGGGGACCCATCCTCCTCTGGCCAACTATTTCTAAGTTTGTGATAAATCATAATCATATGATGTTGTTGTAATGTTCAGGTGAACTGATATGGTGACAGTAGTGGGACAGGAATGATTATGATAGTGGTAGCAATGATAACTGCCAGAAAGTGCAGAACTCCAATGTGGGCAGTAGAGTAGGGCATCTGGAGCAGGCCACAGTAGTTGGTTGTTGGTAGGCAGCTGATCCAGGGAAGCATCATGCAGAGAATAGTAATCAGTCTTCCATCAGTCTTGGACCGGACCGATGGGCAATCACTCACTCGGAAAAAAACAAAAATGGAATTAGTTCTGTTTGTATTTATAGAGCAGGGGGATTATGAGACATATCAGAGTGTGGCTATTGACTCCAGCAGAACTATCTAGAACAGCCTACCTAAAAGGAGCCAGAAGGTAAACAGGCATGGGAACTCCCCAAGACACTGGCTTCCCTCTGCTCACCGTCAACAAACCTGAGTGAGCGCGTGAGCAGCGGTATGTCAGCCCCAGCATCTCAGTTCACTATAAATCCCTACGCCAGTGCACCCCTGGACCTACAACCTTTCTATAATGTAAAGTATTAATTACCAAAAGCTAAACTAAACAGATATGTTTTGAGCCTAGTCTTAAAGGTTGAGACTGTGACTGAGTCCCGAACATTGTCTGGGAGGTTATTCCAAAGATGAGGGGCCATATAAGAGAAGGATCTTCCCCCTGCTGATGATTTCTGAATTCTGGGAACTATCAAGAAGCCAGCACCCTGTGATCTAAGTAAACGAGATGGTTCATAATAGGAAATAAGGTCTTGTAAATACTCAGGGGCAAGACCATGTAGCGCTTTATACATCAATAAAAGAATTTTATATTCAATTCGGTATTTAACTGGAAGCCAGTGTAGTGCTGATAAAACTGGGCTAATATGGTTACATTTTCTGGTTTTAGTAAGCACCCTGGCTGCTGCATTTTGAACTAATTGAAGTTTATTTAGGTTTCTGCTTGAGCATCCTGATAATAGTGCATTACAGTAATCTAACCTAGAAGTAATGAACGCATGTACCAATTTTTCTGCATCCTGTAGGGATAAGGCATTTCTAAACTTTACGGAGATGTAGAAAAGCTGTTCTGGTAGTTTTAGTTATGCGTTGGTCAAATGATAAATCTGAGTCAATTATGACACCAAGATTTTTTGCTACTGAGTCAGGTGTAACAGTGAAGTTATCCAGATTTAAACTTAAGCCTGATAATTTATTTCTCATGGTCTTTGGGCTAAGAAGAAGTAGTAGAAATAGTGTAGAATAGAAGAAATAGTGTTTTGTCACTATTTAGGTATTTAGGTAAAAGGTATTACACTGTCATAGAAACATTGTCCAGTGGACTAAAATTGTCCTCGGTAGGTGCAATTTTTAAAATCTTGCACCATTTTCAGGTGTATCTTAGCAATGCATACAGCATTTTTTATTGATCATGACTCACACTAGTGATGGGCTTCTAGGGTTCTTTTAACTAAAAAAAACTTACTTAAGCAAGTAATAAAATAATGTCAATACAACAGTGATGTAAATTAAATAAATGTACAAATGCAAAAACAGCTCAAATCATTTTATGCATGGAAATGTAGAAATAGATTCCTCATAAATTTACATATGTCCTTTTTCAGGACAAAATGTATTTATTAATTTATTTTTGTCTATACAATTACTTGTGTGTATTTATTTATTAATTCAGTCATTTATATGTGCATTTATATATTTATTTATATTTATGTCATTTTTTGTCATATGCAGAGAGTTGTCTTTTAGGATCTTCTCTATGTGTGTGTGTGCAACAATTATAGTTAATACTAATAGAACGACCCCCCCACACACACACACATACATAGTATAACTAACCAATCCTGTGCGACTTCAACAGAAAAGAAAAGAATCTGGTTCCCAGACATGAGCCTCTGATTGTTCACTTCAAAGAGCCAACTCTAAGAGCCGTTTCGTTCGTGAATGACCCATCACTCACACACACACACACTGCTGACAGACAGGCTGAGGGAGAGCAGCAGAGTTTACTTTGCATTCACACATATCGCGCTGTTTCAGATCAACCTTATTTCACCCGCATTTGATAAAAATAAGGATCAAAGCACGTCCCATGTCGGCTGAATACGGAATGCGACTTTTAACTTACAAATACGAAATGATTCCGTATTTTACGGGAAGGGTAACAATCCTAATCACATTAGTGGTTTGCAAAGAATATCATTGTTCTTTTAATCCTAACCTTAACCCTAAACCTCACACTAACCTAACCCCAACTTTATCCAGGCTAACCCTAAACTTAAACATAACCTAATCCTAACCTTATCCAGACTAGCCCTATTCATACCCTAAACCTAACTCTAAACCTCACCCTAACCTAATCCTAACTTTAAACATAACCTCATAACCTAACCCTAAAGCTATTAATATGCCAGTGTTATAACCTCATAATCTTACCCTAAACCAAGCCCAAAATTTCAGGTCAGTAGCTGGGACTTGTATGTCTTCCTATAAGCGAGTGGTTTGGTGGTTAGCATGCTACTGCTAGCATGAGTCTTTGATAGCATGACTTTTGACTTTGAAAACTTGGATGTTAGGAGATTTAAGTACTCTAAATGGCCTTGGTGTGTGTGTGTGTATCCAGCAATGGATTGGTGCCCCGTCCTGGCTATGGTTATATAATCCTTTGCCCAGCACCCTATAAAGTGGCATAAAGACTCACTGCAACTGTGAACTGGATTAGTGGTTGGTTGGTAGAGGAGGCTTGGATTTCTCATAAGCATGCAATCAGGATATTGTCTCTTAGCATAAGAATGTTCTATGGCTATGTGCCACCAGGTTGACAGTGTTAATAAGCTTAATTCTGGTCTGCTGATGAAGTCAGTTTGATTTGTGTTTGCCATGACTGCAAGGCCAATGTCTGAGCATGGAATATTTGCCAAAACAAACTGACAGCAGGTCCCTGTTTAACCCAAAATCTCTTTGCAGCATCTGTGAGTACACTCACACTCTTCCTCTTCCAAGAGCCAAAATGATGACTTATATATAGACCTGTGTTGAGGGCACAAAAGGCTCAATCAGTCTCCATTTAGGGGTCAAAATCCCCCAGTGCCCTAAAGCAACACTCACAAGCCCCATTTTTATTTCTCCTCACCGGGGGGAGGAAAACAGCACACTCTGAGTCAGAGAGGACAACGATGGCTTCTGTTATTACCTGCTTCTGGTTTTATCATACTGGAAAGTCTGAGAGGGGAGGAAGACCACTGTGACGGCCATGATTTTTCACCACACTGTTTTCTTTAACTTTCTTTTTAAGTTGCCCTTTCTTTTTAAAAAATGATCTCACTGGTTAGTCCCAAGGAGACTCTCATGGCACACCACTTAGCGCTCATCAATCAGTGCTGATGAAAGACTTGCCACATTCACACTGAGAATAGCGATGACTAAAACAACGAGCCGTCCTGAGTCAGACCATTTCTAGGTGATTTAAATTCGCTGTGCGGAGAGAGGAGCTGGCCTCTGGATGAAATCTCACAGTTCACTTGGTGCGTAGGGGGTACTCACAGGTCAAATTCGGCTTATTCAAATGAAAGGAGACTATCCTTATATGTTGAACTCACTACACATGTTGCAAGATATAATGCTTTCTAGTCTGTGGAGGGATCTTGGGAAATGTTGAGCATATTTTACATACAAGTGAGACATTTTACTGTAGTGGACTAACACCTGGGGCGTTATACTGCAGTATTTTTTCTGTTGATTTAAAAGCTATAGATGTTTCTATTACAGTCTTACTTTGGACTAAAAGTATCCAGTTTACTTAAGAACTCCTGATTTGCAAAGGAAAAGTTCACTAAGCATCTTTACTATCCTTAAAGATAGGTATACTGTCTGAAGATAGATGGATTGCATAACTGAAATGCTTTGAGTTTTAGTCTTACATACAGTCCATTTTCAATCCAGCCCACACATTTTCTATTAAATTCAGCTCTAACACAGCTAAAAGTACAAATGTGTGGTCATATCATCATGTGACATAAAACCCTACAACCCCACAGAAACTCACACCTGTAGTTTTTTTTTTTTACATTGTCCCAATGTTGTAGTAGCCAGTTAGCCCATCCCATTCATTAGGACTCTCCACATCACTTTGCAATGTCCCTGACTCTAGGAGGATGAGAACAAGCACAAGCCTCCTCCGTTGTGTGTGATGCAGCCACCGCCTCTTTGCAAACTACTGCTGATACACCATCACTGGGGAGCCAACACGCTTGGAGGAAAGCGCAGGGTTCCCAGCTCCGAATGGACCAATCAGTAGACGTCTGAGCCAGCAGACATTGTAATGTGAGAGTGATAGGGAGAGAGAGCACCATCTACTTTGTACCTGTCCAGAAAGAGCACTGCCAATTTTTGCTCTCTTATGCCCCGGCTGTTGATGGCAAACAGCATGACCGGGATTTGAACTCACTATCCTCTGGTCATAGTGTCAGCATCTTAAGGCTCCCATACACCTAACGACTTTGAAAAGATTCTGAAAAGATTTTTAACAGACAAAAGTCTGACACCATCTCACATCTACAGACTTTTTAATCACAGTCTAGTCGCAGGCTTAAGATTTTGGAAAGACTGTGGATCTTGCAGGGTCACTAATTTAAAGACTGCAACTAGATTCTTTTGAGATTATTTCCCATCTGCTTTCATTTTACATAGAATTAATGCAATAAAGAGCAGAATTATTGCAAAATGTGTATTTATTAAAGCTTTCGTTGTATCAAAAATAACACAATAACACAAAATAACACAATAAGACAACATAGTACAAGATCTAAATATAGTAACATGCATTACAAATACAGAGCTATCAGAGCTCAAAATACTGTCAACATATGATTCACATCCATGCATTCCTGGTCCTGTGTGTCTGCATGCTCCTCATTTTCTTCAAGCTGTTGGGGAAAACAATAAATTTTAAGATTAAAATTATCGTTAAATAGCCCCATTCAGTCATGTTTAGTTAGCTAGTTAGCTTTAGCATAGCACACACACTTGGGATTTCGAGGGCTTCACCAATTTGTCCACTTTTTTCCTTTTCGTCTCCGTTGTGTAGTAAATGGTAAAACACTCTTGCTCGCTCCATTAGGTTCTCTTTTTTTCTATAGTCCAGGAGAACCGTAGTTTCCGAGCTCTAACCGCCAGACATTTGTGTATTTACTATTTGCCTTTGTGGCTTTTCATAGCTCTCCTATTGGTTCCCAGCAGTATTTGCTCAGGTCAACCAGAGTTCAATTCTTACGACTTGCGATAATATTAAACATGTTTGATTTTATCAGAACACCTCGATGCGAAAAAGACTGACTAAAACTTTCAGTCCTGACCACCTTACACTTAACGATCAAGACTCTCGGGATTTTAGACCGACTTTGAAAATTTGTCTGCGACTGTAAAATCGCGTGAAAGTCGTTAGGTGTAAGATAGGCTTTAGCCTGCTGAGCCACTCTGGGCCCACCTGTAGTTATTTTAATGCAGATGAAGACTTTCAACACTGAGGAGATGCGAGCAATGAAAACAGACATCCCCCTGATAAATGAATCCACTCCATGTATCGTTAATGAAAGCAGCACTAAAATCCCACTTCATTACCTTTAGACCTTTTACCTTTAGTTTTGCCCTGATGCTTCTTGCAAAGCACAATATGCTTGCACTCCTTGACCAGCATCATGGCTCCTGTAAAATGCAGGCTATGCTTTCATCTCTCATGTGGTCTGCACCAGCTCAGAGCTGGCCGGTTGTATCAGAGCGGACTCCGCTCAGAGCCCTGTCCTGCCTCCACCTCCACAGGAGCGTGTGCTCTTGGCTGCTCTCTCGCATCGTTTATGGCTCCACTTCAAAGCCCCTTACTGTAACTCTGCCAGAGAGCACCACATAACTCAGCCAACATGAAAGTATGGCCCGTCGTAAATTTCGCGAAAAACTAAAACAAACACACTTGGAGCATAACAAGCTTAATAAGTAAGGAACAATGCCACAGCATCTTACCCACGCTCATCTGGAACACGGAGTCAGCTGTTTTGTTTCGGCCTGATATGTTTAAGTGTATTTTCCATATACAGCATACACCTACAGCACTGTGGAGGGATTAGGTTTTTAGGAATGTACATAGCTGGGCCAAGGAATTTTCTGGCGATGTGATTTTATTTTCTCGGGTAGACTTTGATGTGGATCAACGTATTTTCTGTTCTTTCTTTTGCTGTGGAAAATTAGAAGCATACATGTCAGCACAAAGGTCAAGGGCAAAATGAACTGTTGCAATGAAGTTAGACTTTAATGGGAATGTTTTACTCTGAGCAGTAACAGTTAATGGACAATTAAGTAAACAGGCCTCTATAATCAACTCTCGTTTAAGCTCACTGTACCTGACAGTTCAGTAAATAACAGTCCGGTGATCTCAAGCTAAGAAAATGAAATCTGCCCATGCAAGCTTATATATATATAAGAGCAGTTAAATACAGATGCATATTATAAGCATAAAGAAAAGTCTTCTTCTTCTACATCTGACTGAGCACTGGCTTTGATTGAGTTACACTCTTGCGACTTTAAAGCATGAAGGCCTGATTTGCGTGACTCCACATCCATGTGTGACCCCTCCTGGATAACATTGTGGTAATTAAAGTAAACACTGGCAGTGAGTGCCTGCTTGTCTTCATCCACCCTATTACTGCACCACCTCTATGACTTCATCCTTCTCTTTCTCTCACTTTCTCCATCCTCTGTTCTTCATGGCTTCTGTGAGTGGACAATGCAGTCAGTGCAACACCTGCTTTCACCAGGCCGAACAATAACACCATGGATCTCTCTCTCTCTCTCTCTCATTCTCATCTCTTCATTTCTTTCTACTTGAGACAGGTTTCCATTACACTGAAAAGGGGGAACCAATGTTTCCTGTCCTCTGAGCCTCCGCTCTCTCACCTCTGCCAATTCCACTATTTTTGGAAAATGGAGGGCCAAAAGAAAACCTTCACCGGGACTTTTGCACGACAGACCCGAACTCTGAGGTTGATTTTGGAGCAGCGCAGCCCTCTGGAACCGATCTTCACACATTGTTTTGATGGACCTGCCATGTGGAATTGAAAGAAAGAAAAGAAGTAAGAATGTGGGAATGAAAAAGAGAAATGGATGCAATACAATATGCAACCAATAAACTACTTTATATACAGTATATATACACAATTATAGACTGTAGTCCATCTGTTTCTCTGTATACTTTGTTAGCCTCCTGTTCTTTAATGGCCAGGACCCCCACAGAGCTGATGGATCATTCCCAGTGACAATAACATGGTGGTAGTGTGTTAGTGTGTGTTAGAGTGGATTAGACACAGCAGATCTGCTGGTGTGTTTAAACACCTCAGTGTCACTGCTGCAGTGAAAATAGTGCACTAACCAGCATCCTGTGATCACCAATGATTGTGCAGCATCAGATGAGCTACTGTCTCTGATCTCCAAGTTGGACCGACAATGTAGGTGTGTCTAATAGACTGGACAGTGAGTGGACAGTGTTTAAAATCTCAAGCAGCTCTGCTGTGTCTGATCCACCCAACACACACTAACACACCACTACCACATCAGTGTCACTGCAGTGCAGTAGTTGAGATGCTAACTTCACATGGCTTTCAGGAATGATGGCCCAACTGTATCCAGTGACATTTCTATTTAAGTTAAGAAATGTAAACGGTTTATCTTTCCGTTTTTTCCTCTTGGAGTTCATAAAGTTAGGTGCTGCTGATATGGAGATATATGCGGGAGGATTAATGCTAGGTGAAATGCTATAGTCTCCGGGAGAGGTGAGGCTGGGTGGTTCCTGATCTAATTTGCAAACCCTTTTCCACTCCACCCTCACATTCTGTTCCCAGATCATTATACTGTGATGGCTCTTCCCAGGGGTCCAGCACTCCCTCCTTCGTCACATCCCAGTCCTCGCGTTCACCTCGCTTTGAAATCAGACACTGCACTGATGAAGTTATTTATTATTCTCTCCCCTCCCCGCTCGTTCTCCTCTGGAGGAAAAGAGATGTGGAGAGGGGGAGGGCGAAGAAAAGAAGGTTTTGTTGAAGAGAGTTATTGAAAGTCTCTCTCATATAATATTATTCCTCCTCTGTGATATCAATCCCGGTTCTGAGCTACTGAACATACAGTGATCCAGTGTTTCTGTGGAGGCTTATGCAAATTAAAAAGAATAAAGAGAGCCAGTTATTCACTATAAAAGTGGCAGGGCTGTGTTATTTCAAGAGTGATATCACCATGGCACCATTTAAAGACTTCTGGAATTATCTGCAATTGTAGTGGGCAGCATGAAAATGTCCAAATGTATACAGACGTCCCTGCTAATTCAATTGCTTTAAGGTGCAGCCATTACTGAAACATATGTCCAACTGTACATATCCATATTGCACTGCCAGTGACACTGAAACAGCTGTACATTAGCCTAAGGTCATCATGTTCAATTCCAAGAATCCCTCTAGCGCAGTGGAGCAGTGGAAGTGCATTCTCCATCACTCTGGAGTGATTGAGCTCCATCCTTTATCTTTGGGATGAGTTGCAGTAGAGTTTGGGATCTACAACTAATCATCCAACATCAGGACTTGAGCTCACTAATGAACCTCTGGCCAAATGCAATCAAATCCTCACAACAATGTTCACTGCCTATCAGATTGTTATGAGCACCATAAACATACATCTGCAGGCTTAGATGTAACAATGTTTGTACTACACATTGATTGCTCTGTACCACTTTTTGGAGTCGTCTTTCTCCTCTGACATCAATGGACTGTGAGGAACCAGTGGGAGATCCTCAACACCTTCACTATGGTGTCAGGGGTTCTCAACTGGTCTCAGTCCGGGACCCACATTTTCTCATGGTCATTAAGTTGAGACCCACTTTTATAGAATACAAATCAAACAAATTTATTTTTGAAAAATAACCTTCAAAAACACATTTAAACATACAAATGCATGTAAAGAGAATTTAAGAGATTTCAGGGGGGACACGACTGGCTTGATTTGGGGGGTTTGAGGGGGTGCTGGAACATAAATTAATATTATTAATAAATATTAATACATTACTTACAAATTATATGATTATAATATACTAATAATAACTTAAGAGTTATTAATAATAAAATAATAAAAATGTATATGTATCAATTAAATATTAATACATTATTACTTATTAGAAATATTTATAAACTGTTAAAAGCACGTAGCATAAAATTATCACCCAGTTCTTTGCCTCCGAACATCATCACAAATTTAAACAGAAGAGTAACCCGCAGTGTTGCCAGATCTTGCGATAGAAACAAGCAACTGGCTCTATGAAAACAAGCCCAAAAATAAGCCCAACTGGCAACCCACCACATTCGGTAAAACAGAGGCCGCTTTTAAACAGTATAAAGGTAAACATTTATTATGACATTATACATAAACAACACAAACATTATGCTAAACACTTTTAATATAAAAATTGGCAGATTATGTAGGTGACTATTTTTAGCTCATTTCTTTGTTTTGTGTCATCATGTTTTGGGGCACCAAAATAGCCTTTATGATATTTTTGTAGTAATTTTATATAATTTTCACTTTAATTATTATTAAGGTTTCCATGAAAGAGTTAAAGAGATTACACACACAGTTAAATAAGATCTCTTTTCAGGACAGTCGAGATAAGACTATGTCTGCTGCCAGATGAATTCCTCCTTTGTTATTTTCATTATGTGGCATTCATGGTGTGCTTTGGTCTTTCATGCATTAAATGTGGCGCTAGGGCACAATAGTCCCAGCTGGGTGACTTTGACTATCGCTTTCCATCAGTGTCAGCACAGCAGCTGCTGGTGAAGATTTCCGGAATGGCATACCAGGATCCGCTGACAGTCCTGAGCTGCTATTCTCGTTGTCATACAGGAGTGGATGTGGCTGTAAAGTGAGTCTGAGAATTTGACACAATGCAAAAAAGGACTGGAGTCTCATCAGCAGCAAGACTTCAAATCAGAGAATAGATCAGTCTTTTCTTCTTTTACAAATGTGTTCTTTCCTATCTGCCTTTCCTAGGCAGACACTGAAGCTAATTTTCAGTTTGACTGAACACTGACAAGAGACCCATTCATGGCACACAGCCCAGTTTAAGTCAAACCTTGTCAATTATTCTTTGGCCATTATAGTGCCGCAGAATTTTCAGTTTGCAGTTTAAAATGTTACACATTACTGATCATTACATTGCCCGTAGTGATACTAAAGCCTTTTTGTGATTGTATTAAATGTAAATGAAGGTTCTGAACTATTTCCTTGTACTACAGGAGCTTCTTTGGGATTTTATTCCTGTCCAGAGCAGCCATGTCTGTGTTTTACTCCTCCTCCTCTGACTTTAACAAGAGTTTTGTCCGTATTAAGTCTCCAAGTGCACAGATCCACCAAAAACCTTCACCAATCTCAAACCAACACGTGTCACTGCTTTTGAAGAGTCACTGAGTAACCTAATTGGTCTGGATGGACTTGGTCTATGTGGTGTCCAGACTCTACCTGGGAGAGCATTATGTAGAGAAAAAAGAAACTTAAATTGATGGTAAAAGCGAGGCTCATTAAAGAGGTGATTATAATCACAGCTACAGGTACAATCACTGTGAGCCCCTTATAGATCAGATCCTAATCACTGTTACACTAATACAACTGTACATAAACTGATAAATACAACAAATAGAAGTGTCACAGATAATTAGAAGAATAAATAAATAAATAAGTGTATACGTGAAAAGATAATAATAAGTGATCATGTTAAACAGATGGCCAGGTTTGTAAAAAGATACACTGTAGTCATTATAGGTCTGATAAACTAATCCAATCGCAAAAGGGTTTAAGCCTGGAAAAGACAATGGCACAGTATTTACTGTAAATTGTAGCGTAGCTCATTAAAATCAGAATCTGAATATTTTTATTTCACCCAGTATGATATACATATGATGAATTTGGCTTGGTGAGAGCGACCCACATATGACATGCAACAAGCACATAAAACAATAAAAGAATAGAGAATAATAACGTTAGAAATTACAAACGTTTTACATAATCTATCATTTTAATGACAAACATTCAAAATTGGCATCATTTAAAATGAAAAACATTTTAGGTTGAAAAGAATATTGTAAAGGCTTTCCCATCTACACAGTAAATCTGCCAGTGTTAAATCAACACTATTAGAGTTAAATTAACACTGAGAGTGTCAAAATGTAACACTCTCAGTGTTAATTTAACTCTAATAGTGTTGATTTAACACTGGCAGATTTACTGTGTAGCAACAGAAGCTAAGAAAGAGTGCTTTTATAAACAGTTAAGTCAAATAAATGGAGGTCAGTAGTTGAAACAGAAGGGTAAAATGTGTACAAAGATAAAATTTTTGTTTAGGGAGTTTAAGTCATAAAGTGGCATTCAATTTGCAGTCAGGATAGCACATATGAACAATATGTTCAGAATTACACAGTCAGCTATTCAGAAACAGAACCACTCTGTGGCAGTAAAACGGATTACAGTGCTATATCACAGAAATCAGACTCTCAGAGACTTATCTGACTTATCTGTCAGAAACAAAATCCCAGAGTGACTGTGAAGCCCAGAAAGCACTGCAAAACAGAAAGGTGATTGTGTGTGTGTGTGTGTGTACATACATCCTCCCATCAGCTCTACTTTGGGGCCAGTTGTGTGATTTCTTACAGGTTAAGGTTAGGATTTGGGTAAAGGAATAAAGCTCTTGTGAGTAAAGGGTGGAGGTGAGTCCAGGTCATAAATCTCCACCTTCCCAATATGATGAGAGGAGGGGTGATAAATCTCTGTTATCGAGGAGTCAGAGACATATGAAGTCCCAAGAGAGCCTCTTACTTAGCCGTGCACGCTCATGTTCACCATGTTTCATCACAGGGTAGTGAGCAGGGGTCAGAGGTCAGAAAATGAGTGAAAGGCACTTACCAAAATACTAATACAGTCTGCAGGTGTGCTAGTTTATGATAATCCAGGCTACCTTGGCTATGGGAAAGGTTATTAGTGTTTCCTTACTTGCTCCTTTCTTATAATCATTTCTAGAAATGTAATCACCTTGATCCAGTCCAAACTGATTCTGATATAGCTCTTGTTCTTTACTTCAACAGCTCTAATTGCTAATTAAATTGCTAATTAAACTTCCAGAAGAGTTGGGACATTTTAAAAATAAAATACAAAATGCAAATCTGTGATTTGTTGATTCTCTTGTTTTTTTTTCTTCTTTCTTTTTAACTGACAAATGTACAAAGTTTATGTAATATGTGCAATTTTCCAACAATAGGTGGCAGGCTATTCTAATTTGATTCACTAATGCCAGCCATCATTTCGCATTGTATACAACTGTGGCTGGTTTATTTCTGTAAATGGTCCATCTTTTCTCTGTAGCTCTGAGCACTTTTTTCTTTGCCAGTCATCAGCTGTTATCTCCTTCAGCTGTGCCTGGCTGATTTAAGGGCTCTGCATTGTGTGCTTGGCATGGAGTCATTGACTTTGCCTGTGTAGGCCAGACTCTGCCAGTAATTGGTAACTCTTTTCGCGGGCTTGCCTTGCCTCAGTCTCTGGCCTTTCCTGATTTGTCTTCTGAGGCCAGAGAATTTGCTCACTTTTTGGTGTGTGTGTGTGTGTGTGTGTGTGTGTGTGTCTTCTCCTGTAAGGAGTCCACCTGTAAACCTGTACCTTCTGGGTTGGGTTCTTCAGTGAGGCCTCTTCTCACTTCCTGGAACACTTCAGTTCTTTTGTATTTTAAAAATAATATTTGTACAGTTTATTTGCAGAACATTCATTTTTGTCAGTGAAACACACTTGGTGTCTCTGAAGCTGCACTTTTGTATTACATGCAGAATGAGGCCTGGCACTGTCTTAATGAAACAACTATGAATGTCCAGAGAAATTAATTGAGTTCTTGGCAGCATGTCATGCTAAAATCCCAACATACACTGCAATATACATATACAGTGAGGAAAATAAGTATTTGAACACCCTGCGATTTTGCAAGTTCTCCCTCTTAGAAATCATGGAGGGGTCTGAAATTTTCATCTTAGGTGCATGTCCACTGTGAGAGACATAATCTAAAAGAAATCACAATGTATGATTTTTTAGTAATTTATTTGTGTGTTACTGCTGCAAATAAGTATTTGAACACCTGTGAAAATCAATGTTAATATTAGCCTTTGTTTGCAATTACAGAGATCAAATGTTTCCTGTAGTTTTTCACCAGGTTTGCACACACTGCAGCAGGGATTGTGGCCCATTCCTCCACACAGATCTTCTCCAGATCAGCCAGGTTTTTGGGCTGTCGCTGAGAAACATGGAGTTTGAGCTCCCTCCAAAGATTTTCTATAGGGTTTAGGTCTGGAGACTGGCTAGGCCACTCCAGAACCTTGATATGCTTCTTACAGAGTCACTCCTTGGTTATCCTGGCTGTGTGCTTTGGGTCATTATTATGTTGGAAGACCCAGCCACGACCCATCTTCAATGCTCTAACTGAGGTGAGGAATCAGTCCAGAACTACATGTTCTTATTGTGGCTAATACACTAAGACGTCATGGTTTAAAGTCATGCATGGAAAGGAAGGTTCCCCTGCTTAAATCAGCACATGTCCAGGCCCGTCTTAAGTTTGCCCATGACCATTTGGATGATCCAGAGGAGTCATGGGAGAAAGTGCTGTGGTCAGATGAGACCAAAATAGAACTTTTTGATCTTAATTCCACTTGCTGTGGTTGGAGGATGAAGAATGATGAGTACCATCCCAAAAACACCATCCCTACTGTGAAGCATGGGGGTGGAAGCATCATGTTTTGGGGGTGTTTTTCTGCACATGGGACAGGACGACTCCACTGTATTAAGGAGAGGATGACTGGGGCCATGTATTGTGAGATTTTGGGGAACAAGCTCCTTCCCTTTCTTAAGATCATTGATGCACCACGAGGTGAGATCTTGCATGGAGCCGCAGTCAGAGGGAGATTGACAGTCATGATTAGCTTCTTCCATTTTCTAATAATTGCTCCAACAGTTGATCTTTTTTCAACAAGCTGCTTGGCAATTGCCCCGAAGCCCTTTTCAGCCTTGAGAAGGTTTACAATCTTGTCTCTGGTGTCTTTGGACAGATCTTTGGTCTTAGCCATGTTAGTAGTTGGGAATCTTACTGATTGTGTGGGGTGGGCAGGTGTCTTTATGCAGCTATTGACCTCAAATAGGTGCTTCTAATTTAGAATAATAAGTGGAGTGGAGATGGACTTTTTAGAGGTGGACTAACAGGTCTTTGAGGGACAGAGTGTTTGCTGATTGGCAGGTGTTCAAATACTTATTTGCAGCAGTAACACACAAATAAATTATTTAAAATCATCATCAAAATCATACATTGTGATTTCTGGATTTGTTCTTTTAGATTATGTCTCTCACAGTGGACATGCACCTAAGATGAACATTTCAGGCCCCTCCATGATTTCTAAGTCAGAGAACTTACAAATTCGCAGGGTGTTCAAATACTTATTTTCCTTACTGTATGCCTCATGAAAAAAAGTATCACTTCACCATGAATAGGTGAGATTAGGTAGATATGTATAGCTATGCTGGACCAGACATCTGTAGCATGAATGGAAAGTTTTGGAACTACAAAAAAATATTTTACTAAAAACTGTGATGAAAATGGGTTTTTCCATGAGCACATGTCTTTAACTATATTTACATTGCTGTAGAAAGTTGTACAACATGCATAAGCTTATGCACACATTCCATAGATGTTCCATGTTTCACAGGATCTTTAGAGCCCTTACACTTGGCAATATTTTACCAAAATAACAAATAAAGATGTGCTGGCCACTATGAACATTTCTTTATCATGAAAGCCTAGAGGGAGTTTTCAGTGAGCTGTTATGCAGTTACAGCAATATTTACAGCATGCTGTGTGGGTAAGTACTAGAAGCAAAGGGAATAATGGTTTTTGGGGAAATAAATGGATTGTAGTTGGCAAATAAAGTTTATGGTTAGTACATAAGTGATATTGTCTTTGGTGATGGTGTGAAGTTGTGTCCTCGCTTATTGTGGGAGTTTTGGAAAAATGTGGAATTAGTTTGGTATTCTGTGCATAACATAACATACTTAGGAGGATAACTGCTTGTTTTTAAATTGCACCCAGTGCTCCTCTGCTTGGCTTAAGGTGGATTTACTGTATGATGAGATCAAACACACAGAGAATGCAAATCTTGACTATACTAGTCCAGGCTTGGATGGGAACAGAAGGATGTGATAAGTATTAAAGCATGATAAATGGTGTTACCTCTTGAACAACAAACAGCATATGCTTTTACTTTACATACAAGAGAAACATGAGTTGGCAAAGGTAGGAAAGGCTTTTTTTGTAGGAATGAATATTCCTGTGTGAACAAGGCACTGACTTGAATTTCAGCTCCATAATTTTCCATCTTTTGAGGAATCAGTAAATGTGTAAAAGTCATTCTGCTAGGGTGGAAAATGTGTGTGTTAAGTGAAGAAACAGATATTGGTAGTTTTCCAGAGTCATATAGAACATGAGCCTAGATGAAGGGACTGGGGGGGGCTGACTGTGAGTGTATGTCCATGTACACACTTACATGGGCATTTGTGCATTTGTGTATGTGGTTTTATGTAGTGTGTATGTGTGTGTGGATGAATACACTAGCTCTATGTATATCTATGTTGGCTTCCAGCAGTGCTGAGGATTTGCTGACTGCAGCTAGATCTACATGTGTGGGAACCAGTGGCCCTGCTGAGCTTTCATGATAGGCCTGCATTCAATATGCCTCACCTGCACAGCCAGGTGCTCAGAAATACTGTTATTGTAAAGCAAACCTGAATCCAAGGTCTTCTAAATGATCCCTGTGGTTACAGGGGACTAGCAGAAATGTACTGTAAAGGGCCACAGGTGGGCAGATGGTCTTTCAGTATGGCCACCCATGTGAACAGGATAAAGGCTGGTGTTTCCATATGCTACACTGCTGAGCGCTGATTTCATGTTAATGTAATATAACATAGCTATAAACCATATGCTCAAAACTCACAAACATCAGTTTTAATGATATTCCTGATTTAGAAGCAATTCTGCAGTGCAGGCAGTGTTTCAGGCTTATTTTGTCTCTATTTCTATCTGCAGTTTTAATTCTGCACCTGGTGCATTTCTCCAAAAAAAATATCTGCATAAGCCATCGCCACATGTAAACTTAGATGTTCACCACAGACATTCGCACAGGACCAAGTCTAAGTTGCAATTGCTGGTCAAGAACTGCATGGTGAGCATATTCTACTACATGCTATCTTAGCTTTCCTTTAAGAAGCTCTTCTGTTAGCAAGAAATGTAAACAGTCATTTTGAATTTAATGTAAAATATGTCAATCACAGTGGTTCACAGTGGCAAGAACCAAATATTTAATACAATTAGCTGCTATTACATGCAAGACAAATAAGACATTATTTAACAGTAGCTTTAGTACAACTTTTTGGCCCAAAGTAAATTATTATTATTATTATTATCATTCTTTAAAATTTTTACCTGAATTTCTCCCAAATGTGTTTTGGTAGCCAGTCAACTCGCCCGTTCATCCCTGTAATGTCTAGGATTGTGCAGACTAACACAGGCCTTCTCCGATGCATGTGAAGTAAAGCTCCGCCTCTTTTCGAACTGATGCCAATACATTGGCACCACGCAGATGCTCAGCGGAAAGCTCAAGATCCCCAGCTCTGATTCATTGCCTGGCAGACATCTGAGACAGCCGACATTACAATTAAGTGCTCAGGAGAGAGTGCCATCTTACCCACACAGAAAGAGCACAGCCAATTTTTGCTTTCTCGGGTCCCTGTAGCTGATGGCAAACAGCATGATCGGGATTTGAACTCACAATCCTCAGATCATAGTGACAGTGCTTTAGTCTGCTGAGCCACTCAGGGTCCCAAAATGCATTTTTAAATACATTTACAGAGGAGAGAGATATGCAGGGTGCTCAAAGTCAAAATACTAGCCAAAGAAAATGTATTTTTCAGATTTACCATTTTCAACATTACACATACAGTCTTGGTAATGAAAATGAAACTGATGTTTTAACAGGACATGAAGTTTTTAAGCCAAAAGGGTGAGTAGAAAACTTCATTTACACCATGCGGTGCCCAATTCTAGTCTGGGAGAGCTACCGCCATGAAGATCTCAGATCCAACACACTGTCTTTGATATCCAGATGGCCCTGAAAGCCTTCAATACCTGTATCAGGTGTGTTAGATTAAGGTTGGCTGGATCCTGGCCTCATTCTGGCTTCTGTACACCCTCTTTGATCAGGTTGATATCAGCATCTTCCCTTACACAGTCCCAACTCAGCCTCAGTTATTATTGTGAGATAGTAAGTCAGAATTATTAGATGTTAAATCATAATTATGAGATGACTAAGTATCTCAATATTATGCCTTTGTTGGTCTGCCTCAAGATTCTGAGTTAGTATCTCATATCAATGACTTACTATCCCTTAGTATGTCATAATTATAACTTAATATCTCAAAACTATTGATATAGTGTCGCATAATAATGACTTACAATCTCATCATTTAGACCTGGCATCATGTAGAAGTGTCAGAAACAGTCCTCCATATTGCATTCATGTGGGAACAACACTGAATGAATTCGATACATTATTCTGTTTATAGTCTGCTGTGCCCCAGAGATAATTTCTGTCAAAGGTAGACAAAAAGACAAACACCTGTCTTTCCATTGGTTCTTCTCAAATGTTTGCTCCATTATGCCATCGCCGCTGACTGACTAATTGGCCTATCTTTGCTCCACATTCTTCTGTAATAACTGCTGTGAGGTTGCACAAGCTTTACAGAATGTTGGCACAAATCCTATTCACTCTAATGACTTTAGGTTTGGGGTTGGAGTCGCTAAAGTAAATGCTACACAAAAAGAGTTTGCTGCTAATCAAATCTACACAGGCTCAATGAGAGTACAATGAGTTTGGCACAATGCTGACACATTCAAAATATACACTTGTAGCTTGTATTTATACTCATTGTTCGTTAGGCTTCATTGACCGTATAAGTGCACTTTGTAGTTTAATTACAGACTGTTTGTCTGTATACTTTCACCCTGTATTGTAATGTGTCATCCATAGTTTTATTTATTGATCATTCTGAATTCATTAACATGCATTTAATATTTAAGTGGTCATGTAAACAGCACACTGTTTAGTTCAATTAAAGTAAGGTATAGGTAATGTGCAGTAAGTCATAGATGATAGGCAGTCCCAGGAACATCATCCAGTCTTGAACTGGGAACATACGGTACTTTTGACCTTGATTTCATTATTTTATTAGTTATGAGTAGTACATTTAATATTTACTGTACTATAGAGGATTAGGTCCATTGTTTAAGTAATGAATATTTGTGTGTGGTTTTGTGTATAAACATTTACCTCAAGTCAATGTCTATGATAACACAATCTAGCCACTGTCCATCCTTTAATGTGGCCAGTGAAGCCTCATTTAATGAAGGTGCATCAAAGTTCCTATTTCATTAAATAAAAACTTGTTAAATAAGTCACAATTTAACATAAGTAACATTAAATTCAGAGAATACAGTAAAGTTTTCAATGTGCACATACCATTGTTCTTCCTCCGTAGACATCTTGCATCTGCAAATAGATGAAAGAATTACAGAATTAGTCAATCTAGGTTAAATGAAATCTAAATTCATTAAAATATTTGCTTAATGTCATCCACAGTTCATAGTAGTGTTGGGGCCTAAATTTTGAGCCTACAACTGTATGATGTTCCCACTCCAAGACTGATGATCCAGAAACAGCATGGGAAACTAGCTAGCTTACTGTGTAACTGAAGGTAAAAACGGTTCCAGAATTTTACTTCTTCTTTTAATATAAAATATATTGCTTCTGAACTAAAAATAAAATGATAATGAAATTCCAGGGACAACACAACTGCATCATATTCCCAGGTCAATACTGGATGATGTTCCTGGGACAGCAGAAGAAACTGATCTTACTGTGTAATTAAAACTTCTACATGTTTCCAAGGAACACACCTGAATGATGTTCCCAGAGCAACATAGGGTGATGTTCCTGGAACTGCGTAATATGTAAGAGCTTAATGTGTCCTTCAAAATGCTATAAGCATACATTAAGCAAACTAGCACCTTATTTTGTTCAGAGAACCTACATTTATATTATTTCTTGGAATTTCATCAATTTGTTACCTCGAGCAGTATATTTTATATTAAGAGTGAAAGTTCAGGAACTACTCATAACATAAGTAATGTTGAAAATAATACAATTCCAGGAACAACACAACTGTATGATGTCCCTGGGTCAAGACTGGATGATGTTCCTGGGATATCATAAGAAAATAGCCAGCTTACTGTGTAAATAAAGCAAAAACAGTTCTTCTACTTTTGAAATAAAATATTCCTGTCACACTCCTGCCTCAGTCACCATGTGCTTCAGCTGTGCATGCTTCCTGTTGTCCTCACCCTCATAGGTTAATGTGTTACACCTGTCTTGTGTTAATTCACAGCCCTGTGTGCGTTTGCCCATTTGATTATTCTCATTATTTAAGCCTTTCTTGTGTTTGTGTCTCTTGTCCTACATTCTGTGTTATTCTGAGTTTGTGTGTCAATGTTATGCACTCTGTGCTGCTGCCACAGTGTTTGTTTTGGTTTGTCTTGAATAAACTCACGTAAACTATCCCTGTTGCCACCGCATCCTCCTTGTACCGCACCCACAGTGACATACTGCTCCTGAAGTAAATAAAAATAATAATGAAATTCCAGGGACAACACAACTGCATCATGTTCCCAGGTCAATATTGGATGATGTTCCTGGGACAGCATGGGAACATAGCTAGCTAACTATGTAATTCAAAGTAAAAGATCAGTTAAAAAAACTTTTACTGTTGACATAAAA